>JAQFXP010002560.1:0-14760 GCA_034693685.1 Belba bartosi | reverse complement strand
AGCAGGAGAGAGAGAGAGAGCAGGAGAGAGAGAGAGAGAGAGAGCAGGAGGGAGAGAGAGCAGGAGAGAGAGAGAGAGAGAGAGAGAGAGAGAGAGAGCAGGAAAGGGGACGGGAGGTGGCTTTTAAACTTTTAATCCAAAATCTGTTTTGTGTGTAACGGCTACAGGTATTTAAAATTTCGTT
Source organism: Belba bartosi (assembly GCA_034693685.1). Taxonomy (NCBI): domain Eukaryota; kingdom Metazoa; phylum Arthropoda; class Arachnida; order Sarcoptiformes; family Damaeidae; genus Belba; species Belba bartosi. The sequence goes on along the minus strand of JAQFXP010002560.1, from coordinate 14,576 downwards.
TTAGTACTCCCTGTGTTCCTCTCCTTCTCAATCCCTTTTATTAAAACTATATTAATATTTATAGATTATATTAATAGTTTAGACTAGATTAGTTATTTTTCATTAGGTGATGAATAATTCTTGAAAAGAATTTAAAAGTTAAACTAATAAAATGTAAAAATATAACAGAATTTAGTCATATCTTATGATTCCATATTTTCTCACTCTATCATAAAAACCCTATTCGCGAATAAATTATAGTCTATACCAGAGTTGGGCGCATCTCATGGTTCAAAAGAGTTAATTAACATTTTAAACCATTTGTTAAGCATATAAAAACAATATATCTGCAATGTCTACCGATGACCACTAGTGGCCATTGCAGATATATTGTTTTTGTATGTTTAGCCAATGGCATAAAATGTTAATTAACTTTTTGAACTATGAAATGTGTACTCTATATAGACCCTATAGCTTACAAGTCCAAATTGACCATCCAGATGACCCGTATTAAACATTTATACAGTAGCAAGGTTCTAATCCAATAACTAGTTATAATTTGAGCTTTAGAATTATAAATAAAGTTTAATGCTGGTCATCTGGATGGTCAATTTGAGCTTGTAAGGTCTACAGTATAGCATACTATTATAAATTAGTAGACCTATAATAGACTCTATACTATTGATATATATGAGACATTGAAAACAATTACAAACGGATAACGATTTGATTCAATTTAATTATTTCGAAACAATTAATGACTGAATTATGAGTTATAAGTGATGAGAGAATTATAAAAATTGAGTTTAATTCAAAAAATTAAATAAAATATTCGGTAAATAGATTGACATTAGTTTAGTAGAACTTCTTTGATTGCGAGTCTTTACTGCTCTTATAGACGAAATAACCCAAAAGTATAGACAAATGCAATGCCATTATTGCTATAAAACTAAACATCGAGAGACAGGTCGGCACTGGAGGACACCCGACCGCCGCCGACGGCTTTGTATCGATTTTGAGGCCAATATTGCCGATCTCTCTCTTCACAACATTCACTCCGTCCCGAACCTCATTCAGCAACTGTTGGATCAGTTGGTTATGCTGTGCGTTCTGCTGTCCGTCGCCGACCGGTTGAGCGTTTTGTTGGTTCTGATGCTGAGATTGCATCAAAAGAGTCTTGAGTTCGCGGGAAGTCTGAACCACTTCTCTTTGGTTTCCAAGCATTGCTTCGACTTCGTGTCGGTTGAGTGGCAGCTGAGGCGCACCATATTGTTGGTTGGGCTGAACGGGTGCGGCTCCAGACTGGACAGCACTTAATAGCGAGAGCACTCTCTCCTGACGGCCAACAATTTCGTCGAGTTTACGGTTCATGTGCTTCACGGCCTCAAACACTTGACTTTGGCCCTGGTATATCTGCTGGAGCTCGCGAGTGCCGAAGTCATATTCGTCTTCGGGTGCGTTTTGGTCATGTTCCTTCTTGGCCTCATCGGGATGTGCTTTGAAGTACTCCTCCTTTTGTCGCTCGAGTTTGTCTTTGTATTGTTCGTACTCTCGAGCGAACCTCTCCTTCTCTGAGTCTGCAATCCCGGCCGACGGTTGGGGTTGACTTCCGGGCACATGAAGACTGTAGGTCAAGAACTTGAGTACGTCGTGATCATCGGCCAACCCTCCAGTGGCGGCCGAGACCCCAAAGTGTCCGAATTGGGGCAAAAATATGTTTTCGGTTCGCAAACAGAGTTCGTATTCGTCCTCATTGTTGGTATTCCCCGAATGAAACATAACTGACAACACATTCCGGTAGTACTCAATCTTCGCCCGGACGGGGAAAGGCTTATTGCGGAAGTCCCGCAAACAACCGGCCAATTGCTGATTGATTCCATCGCTCTGATGGTCGTACGACTTGGATCCGTCGTTAACCATAGCCATAATGTATGGATTGTTCCCTTTGTTGTCGTTATCGAAAGAGTCGAAAAACAGAGCCAAACCCTTCCAGTTGTCGGCGGCGCCAAACACCGGCCCCTCTGGCTCTCGGTTTTCGGTAAACCAAAACGCGAGCCCATCTGCACCGAGTCTACCCCTGCCATTGACCCGGAACACCAGTTCCACTTCCCACCACTCGAAGTTGGTCTTCGTCTTCGTCCAAACCGATCCCTTTTTGCTTCGGAGCGAAGGCGTGATTCTCACCATCTCTTCGGAAGCGATCGCATTGCCATCATAGGTCCAGAAGGGAACTGTTCCGTCCTTTTGGGCCAAATACGGCCCTTTGAATGAGTACTTGTATTCGAAACGCTTGTGCGGCAACTCATAGTGCAGTTGTTGGCCAAACAGTTCGGCGTTTAAGTTGATTACTATTATTAGCAAAATGTGATACCATTTCGACGACGAGTGAGAAGTTCTCAAATCACTCATCGCTGACATTCAAGACAATCAAAAGCAAAGAAATAAGACTAAGAAGTGATCGGTATTTGAGGTAATATGTGGTCGACGTCTGCTCTTATTCTTAGTCTACAATCGGTTCAATACCTGTCTCTGCAATCACTACACGTCAGTCGACATCAGATAAACAACTATTTCGTCACATGACTCCACTCGCACATATATTACGTCAACTCAAGATAGGTTTAAGAAATTCAATTCAACTTCCAATCAAATTAATTTGAATTTGTAATCCATTTCATTTTATTTCATTCATTAAAATATAATATTTGATTCAAAACATATCAAATAAATAAATTACTTTTAATTAAGTTTTCTTAAATAAAAAGTAAATAAAAAGCTTTTAAAACAAAAACATTGATTACGTAATTAATAGTATATTTATTCAATGTTTTTGTACACGTTTTACAAAACTTGTGGAAAATGAAATAATTGCGAAAAGAGTGCAAATCTGTGTTCGTATTGTCGTAATGACTGTAACAGTAATGTATGTATTAGTGAACTCACATCTGTCTGTCTGTCTGTCTGTCTAATACACGTCGGATATCAATATCAATAGCGAATACAATATTGATATTTGATTCGTCAAACCATGGCTTCCGAGACTATGAACCAAGTGTTGGGCCAAATGAATGCCACAATCAATGAGACTCTGGCCAACAATGGCACCGAAAAAGTCAAGTCCACTCCCGAGGGAATGCTATGCGCCTACGGAAGCCTTATTGCGATGGCATTGCTTCCGATCTTCTTCGGGTCGTTCCGTTCGGTCATTCATCACAAACAGCAAAAAGTATTGGTTTTTGTCATTAATTCTATTATTAATAATTGCATTGAATTTATGGCTATTGTTAGGAATCGGGAGAACAACCGGAAACGATGTCTCACAAAGACGCCGCTATGTTCCCCATCATCGCCAGCGCCGCTCTCTTCGGGCTTTACATCTTCTTCAAGGTTTGTCACAACTCACTCACTCACGCACTGACTGACTGACTGTCCTATTGATTGATTGATTGATTGATTGATTGATTGATTGATTACATCGACAGCTATTCTCGAAGGAATACATCAATCTTCTACTGACGGGTTATTTCTTTTTTCTGGGAGTTCTGGCTTTGGCGCACATATTGAGTCCAATAGTGAACCGATTGGTTCCGAAGAGCTTTCCTGTTATTCCGTATCACCTGGTCTTCAATAAAGGAAAATCCGATGAAAAGGAGTCTCTAATTGACTACGAATTCGATTCGAGAGACTTTGTGACGCTTGCAGTCTGTGCTGTACTCGGGGTTTGGTATCTATTGAAAAAAGTATTCAAATATTTATTTCTATTTCTTTTCAATTCGAAACTTCTTTTCATAACTAATCAAACGATTGATATAATAGTCGAAGAATTTCTGTTTTGTTCTAAATTTCAAACAATGTTCGATAGATTTGGGTTTTGACTAATTAACTGATCGATGGCTTTGTTAATCGATTCGGTCTTTGATTAGCAATCGATAGCAATGTATTGATTGACTCAATGTATGCTTTGACACAATTAATGGTTTAATGATTTGAATGCTAGCACTGGATCGCAAACAACTTGTTTGGATTGGCGTTTGCCGTCAATGGCGTCGAGTTATTGCATTTGAATAACATAGTGACCGGTTGTATACTCTTGGGCGGACTCTTCGTCTACGACGTGTTTTGGGTGTTCGGCACTGACGTCATGGTCACAGTCGCCAAGTCGTTCGAAGCGCCGATTAAACTGGTCTTCCCTCAGGACTTCCTCGAGAGAGGCGTTTATGGCTCCCATTTCGCAATGTTAGGGTTGGGCGATATCGTCATTCCCGGCATTTTTATCGCTCTGTTGTTGCGATTCGACGTCAGGTCAGCCAAAGAGCACTGGGCGCACTATTCGGGTTTGGATTGATTTGACTGTTAATTGAATTTTTGTTTATTTTTTGCAATTAGTTTGAAAAGGAGAGGAAACTTGTATTTCTACACCAGTTTCATAGCCTATATCCTGGGTCTGGTGCTGACCATAGTAGTGATGGCCTACTTCAAGCACGCACAGCCAGCCCTCCTCTATTTGGTTCCATTTTGTATTAGTTTTCCACTTTGTGTCGCTCTCATTAAGGGCGACATTAAAGAGCTCTTCCGGTTAGTCCTTGACTTAAACACTAAGTGATAGTCAACTAAACACTTAATCCAATTATGATTAACAGCTATGAAGACCATCCGTCGGCCGACAAGACTGAGGACAAGGACTCGACGATTAAGGCTAAGAAAGAGACGAAAAAAGCGCAATAGTATTGACACAAAGAACTGATAATTTAATTGTATTTATGGTATCGGATGTTGTATTTGAAATCTCTTCAACTCTATTGTCATTATTATTATTATTATTATATTTGAATTACATTTTAAATTAATTTCAATTTTATTCGATATTTAATTATAATTTTTACAAATTAACGCAATTATGACTAAAATTGATTGAATTCAAAGTCAATCCTATCTAACATTCAAACGAATCGCTATATCGAGTGTTGACTCATTCATCATCGAGAGGAACGCCTAACGACTCGTCCGACCACTCACTCCTTTGCGGCCAAATGTATTCGCCTTTCAATAGATAAGCCATTAATTCAATTGAATTGAAACCGATTTCGGGTTAGACTTACCGACGAGTTCTCTCCAGTTGTGGCGAAAGGACCAGTAGATGTAACACCACATCGCACCGGCCGCCAGGTGCATGAGTCGTTGGATATACGGCCGGTTCGGTTCGTAATTCATCTCTCTATAGCCGAAACTTGAATCACAATTAATCTATATTTTACGTCAACTCAATCCCTAAGTCTAAGTCTAATACTTACTATCCGTGACTTTTTCGGGTAAAGCCTTCCGTCGTTTGAGTCTTCGCTCGCAAAAAGAGACAACTCTTTGATCGCAAACTCATTCGCAAATTGTTGTACAGAAACCGATTCATCGAAATAGTGGCCATAACTGACGGCTCAAACTTCGAAATGAACTTTTGATTCAATCCAGACTCGAATCAATTGAAAAATGTAAACAATGTCTGATATTTTAACAATAATATAATTATTTGTGATATTAGAGGTCATGTGTTCGCATCAAAATACTTATTCAATAAATCTATTGAAAGTTTATACTTATTTTCTACAAAATAATTTAATCAATTGTATAATAGACTAACTTTTCCTATTTTACACTAGACTAGAGTCGACGCTAACCAAACCCATTCAACTCATTAATACTAATTACTAGACTTTAAATCCATATTATAGTCGACTTACTAGTTAGTTAAACATTTTTATTATAATATTTAAAGTATTGTATTAATTGACAATTATTACTTTGAACAAATTAAATAAGCATGTTTAGCAGACTAATTTAGTATGTTTAGTGAGATTAGAAATTGTGTTAAATTTTACAAATTTAAACTTATATTTTCCGGTCACATACTTCAGTGTCAAATTTTAATTATACATTATAATTTTTTAATTACTTAAATTTTTGTGTAAATAAAAATTTTAATTATTTGAAGGTTAAACATTTAATTTGACATTAAATATTGCAATTTTAATATTGGATATAATTTAAATTGGATGTATTTATGTGGTCGCATAAATTATATCGGTTTTTATCAGATCGATTATTTAATTAATTAGTTTAAAAACATTTTTAGATAAATTTGTTTTAAATTAAAAAATATTATATACATTCATTTATTTAACAAATTAATAAAAACAATTTTAAATAAATTGTTAAATATTGAAAATTAAAAAAATTCAAATAGCAACTGATGCTACTGTATATTATGTAATACAAACTGCTGTTTGTCTGTGACGTTATGCATTTAAGCTTAGACAGTATGATAAAAAGTTATGACTAGCAACAGGAGTTTGGTACAAAATAGCAAAAAATACTTTTTAATTAATTCCTTTTTTAATTATTGATTAATTTTATCAATAAATAATTAATATTATCTTATTAAATAATTGGCAAATTTTAGAACAATAATTTTTTAAAATTTAAATTAAAAAAATATTAATATTTATTACTCCTTAATAAATGTTATGAATAAATAATTGATAAAAATCATTTTTAACAAAAGTAATAGAAATAATTTAATAATATTTTTAGTTATTTGAAAATAGTTTGAGTTCGTACCAAATCCATATTGCTAGTAATTTTGTGTTTGAATGTAATCGTTTGTTTACAAAATTTGATTTAATAAAAACCGAACCAAAATATAAGTTATGGGATAACGTACCGATTTGTATAACCCATAAGAATAGCGTCTCTACTGTTGTGAGTGATGTTGTCATCAAATCGTGTCTTATTTTACTGTTTATATGTCTTATCATTGCTTCAAATACTGAGTAAATATTAAATTATTGTAAAATTTATCTCTTTTTAACATAATTTTTATTTATTTATTAAGTTATTTAAACTTAAATTATTGTATATTTTATTTTGAATATTATATTAAAGTAAAAATTATGCAAATATTGATTGAAATGTTTGAATGAATTACTAAAAGTGTCTAAAAGTAAAAAAGTTTAGTAAAAATATGGACTTTATTTGCAATAATAAATAATGATTAATATAATTGCGAATCATTCGATAAATTCAGTCAATTATAACAAAAGCATTAATAACTGCAAAGAAATGTTTATCACAAGAGCTCTACAGAAGATCCTAAGCGATAGAGAGATCAAGAAATCGCATAACAGTCAAGTGAGGAAAGCCTGTGAATCAGCTCTCGGTTCGTATTAGACTTAGACTTAGTCTTAGTCTTAGTCTTACTGTTACAGTATATTACCACTCTTTCACTCACTCTCACTCACTCTCACACATTGTTCACTCATTTCTCTCATTTTGTTCTTTACTTTAGATGACATCAAAAGAGAGTCACAAGAAGTGACGACTCAGAGCAGGGAAGGGGAGATGTCGTCGGCACTGCCACAGCCCAAGCAGGACAGCATAGGGTCAGTCGACGCCGAGAAGTACTTTTTGCCGTTTGAACTCTCCTGTCAGTCGAAGTCACCGAAGATAGTGACGACAGCTTTGGATTGCATTCAGAAACTCATTGCTTACGGACACCTGACCGGCAATCGGGTCGACCCGAAAAATGCCGACAAATTGCTGATTGACTCTATTGTAGAGACCATTTGTGGCTGTTTTCACGGCCCGAACACTGACGATGGCGTTCAGCTCCAGATTATTAAAGCGCTTCTGACGACTGTCACATCCCAGTCCTGTCAGGTTCACGAGGGAAGCATTTTGTTGGCCGTCCGCACCTGTTATAACATATATCTGGGCTCTAAGAACCTGATAAATCAGACGACAGCGAAGGCTACTTTGACTCAAATGCTTAACGTAATCTTCTCCCGAATGGAAGCACAATATGTCGACAAAATCCAAACAAATGGCGATAGAATTGATCGAATCGAACAAATCGACAACAATTCGAACGACAATTATTCGCATAACGGAACCAATGCCGAAGACTCGAAGAACGCCAGTAATGATGACATTGCGTCCATTGATGTGATTGTCGAGAGTGTTGTTAACGATATGATCGATCAGGTCGTGTCCATCGAAGAGATGGCAGACCAGACCTATTCAATGGGAACTCGCATTCCATCGACGGAAAGCATAGAAACGAACGATTCGTCGGCCGTATCGACCGATACTATTCACCTGAGTTTCACTCATGTGCTCCAAAAGGACGCATTCCTTGTGTTTCGTTCCCTATGTAAGCTAAGTATGAAACCCTTACCGGACGGACACCCGGACCCTAAGTCACACGAACTTCGGTCAAAAGTGCTTTCCCTTCAACTGATTTTGTCAATACTCCAGAACTCCGGCCCTGTCTTCCAATCGAGTGATATGTTTGCGGTTGCGATCAAACAGTACTTATGTGTTGCGCTCTCGAAGAATGGCGTTTCTAATGTTCCCGAAATATTCGAACTCTCTTTAGCCATATTCTTAGCACTTCTACAGAAGTTTAAAATTCACCTCAAAATGCAAATCGAAGTGTTTTTTAAGGAAATATTTTTAAATATTTTGGAGACAATTACCAGTTCTTTCGAACACAAATGGATGGTTATTCAGGCGCTGACCAGAATATGTGCCGACGCCCAGAGCGTTGTCGACATATATGTCAACTATGACTGCGACCTCTCATCTGAAAACGTGTTTCGAAGACTTGTCAACGACTTATCAAAAATAGCACAGGGAAGGGGACAGATGCTTGACGCCGGCCTTATGACCATTGCTCAGGAAAGAAGTATGAGAATCAAGGGTTTAGAGTGTTTGGTATCGATTCTCAAATGTATGGTTGAGTGGAGTAAAGATCTTTACGTCAATCCAAACCAATTAGTGAATTTGGGAACAGAAAAGAATAGCACAAATAGAGTGGAGACGAGTGGTGGCGACGACATGATTGAGGCAAACATCCAGGTCTGCGATAGTTCGAATTCGGTCAACGTATTGGGCAGAACGGGTTCGGTGTTATTGTCCTCTAAGGCACAGATAGATCGGGACAATCCGGAACAATACGAAGTGGTTAAACATCAAAAAGACATTATAGAACACGGAATTGCATTGTTTAATATGAAGCCAATGCGTGGAATCGCTTACCTTCAGGAGCACAACATAATAGGTACGAGCGCTTCGAGTGTCGCCCAATTCTTCCACACCAACGAACGTCTGGACAAGACACAGGTCGGGGAGTTCTTGGGCGACATCGAGAAGTTTAACCGCGAAGCGATGTACGAATACGTTGATCAGATGGACTACGCGGGCAAAGACATTGTTTCTGCTTTGCGATCATTCCTCGAAGGCTTTCGATTGCCCGGAGAGGCCCAGAAGATTGATCGGCTAATGGAGAAGTTTGCGTCGCGTTATTGCGAAACTAATGTGAATAACGGACTGTTTGCCAGCGCTGACACCGCTTACGTGTTGGCCTACTCTATCATTATGTTGACCACTGACCTGCACAGCCCTCAAGTGAAGAACAAAATGACTAAAAGCCAATACATCAAAATGAACAGAGGGATCAACGACAGCAAAGATCTTCCCGAAGACTACTTATCGCAAATCTACGACGAGATCGCCGGAAGTGAAATCAAAATGAAGGCCAACAGCACTCAGAGGCGCAAATTGGGCAAAGAGTTGGCCTCTGAGAAGACCAGACGTCTACTATACGACGTCGAGATGGAAGCCATGGCCTCCACTGCCAAAGCATTAATGGAAAGCGTATCTCACGTCGAGTCACAGTTCACGTCAGCCAAACATTTGGAACACGTGCGGCCGATGTTTCGGATTGCTTGGACTCCCTTTTTGGCCGCTTTTAGTGTTGGGCTCCAGGATTGCGATGATCCGGAAATTGCGTATTTGTGTTTGGATGGAATCAGATGTGCCATAAGAATAGCTTCGATATTCCAAATGACGTTAGAACGGGACGCATACGTCCAGGCCTTGTCTCGATTTACGCTTTTGACCGCCACTTCTACTCCAAGTGAAATGAAGAGCAAAAACATCGATACAATCAAAACATTAATAACTGTCGCGCATACGGACGGCAACTATTTGGGCAAATCATGGCTTGAGATCTTGAGGTGCATTTCACAGTTAGAATTGGCACAACTAATCGGAACGGGTGTTAAACCACAACTATTGAATACAGTGAATGGAACGCCAATTACTAATTCTCATTCATTTGCATTTCCTCTCAAACTGGAGAGCATTTCTACTTTTGCTGTCGATTCGCTCTCAATGTCCAGAAGCAAAGACAGGGAACACCGGATTCACGACTCTATTAGTGAGACCTCCTCTCAGAGCGTTGTGGTCGCCGTCGACCGCATATTCACCGGTTCTATCCGTCTGGACGGCGAAGCAATTGTTGATTTTGTGAAAGCGTTGTGTCAGGTGTCGAGTGAAGAGCTGTGTCATCCGTCCCACCCCCGGATGTTTAGTCTGCAGAAAATAGTAGAGATCTCGTACTACAATATGGGACGCATTCGGCTGCAGTGGTCGCGCATTTGGGAGACATTGGGCGAACACTTCAATAAAGTCGGCTGTAATCCGAACGAAGAAATTGCGTTCTTTGCGATCGACTCATTGAGACAGTTATCGATGAAGTTCATAGAAAAGGGAGAGTTTTCGAACTTTCGCTTTCAGAAGGACTTCTTAAGGCCTTTCGAACACATAATGAAACGGAACGGTTCGATAGCGATCCGAGATATGGTGGTTCGGTGTATAGCACAGATGGTGAACAGACAGGCCAATAACGTCAAGTCCGGTTGGAAAAACATTTTTAGTGTGTTTCGAATCGCGGCTTCAGATAACGACGAGTATATAATAGATTTGGCGTTTCAGACAACTTCTAACATAATCAACAATATATATGACCAGAGCTTCCATTCCCTTATCGACTCATTTCAAGACGCAGTCAAATGTCTTTCGGAGTTCGCCTGCAATCAGAACTTTCCCGACACGAGTATGGAAGCCATTCGGTTGATCCGCACCTGTGCCCGCTATGTGGCTGAAAGGCCCCACCTTTTCCGGGATTATAGTATGGATGACCAAAGCACCGGAAGTCTTACATCCGAAAGAGATAGGGTTTGGGTGAGGGGTTGGTTCCCTATACTGTTTGAGCTGTCCTGCATTGTGAGCACATGTAAACTAGACGTACGAACCCGTGCGCTCACTGTGATGTTTGAAATAACTAAATCTCACGGCGCGTCGTTCAGTCAGCACTGGTGGCAGGACTTGTTCCAAATAATCTTCAGAATCTTTGATAACATGAAACTTCCGGAACAGCAGAACGAGAAGTCCGAATGGATGACCACTACATGCAATCATGCTTTGTATTCAGTGGTCGATGTGTTTACCCAATACTTCGATACTTTGAGTCCTTTACTGTTGAGTGACGTCTATTCGCAGCTCTTGTGGTGCGTTCGGCAGCAAAACGAACAGTTGGCGCGTTCGGGCACTAACTGTCTCGAAAATCTGGTCATATCTTGTGGAATGAAATACACTTCCGAGACGTGGCTTAAGACCTCTGAATGCATACTTGAAATGTTTAAATCGACTCTTCCTCAGCAGTTGTTGGACTGGAAGCCAAACGATTTGAGTTATTCTCCAAAAAAGCCTTCAATTAAAGCGAATGCTGTGAATGACGACAACGAAACGATAAATCCTACGAAACAACTGTTTAGTAGTTTGAAAATCCAATGTATAGTCCAACTAGAGTTGGTTCAGACAATAGACAACATTATCTTCTTTCCGGCGACCAGTCGTAAGGAAGACGCGGAACTGTTGGCCGAAATTCAGAATGAGTTGGATCTGAAGAACTTAAGGCAAAGCAAGGAATCGATGGCAAACAAGTTGGCGGTCGGCTTGCAGGCTGACCAGCAGCAGGAGGAGGAGCAGGGCATGTACTCATTTGTGGGCTCTCACATCCTAATCCGTTTGAGTCAATGCCTCATTCAATCGCATCGATTCGCCAAAACGTTTAACCAGAATCACGAACAGAGGAACGTCTTATGGAAGGCCGGCTTTCACGGAAACGCCAAACCAAACCTTTTGAATCAAGAAGTCAGGAGTCTCTGCTGTGCCCTTAGAATACTTTTTCGACTTTATTCAGACGAGACCAGACAAGACTGTTGGCCAACAGTTGAACAGAAGATAATGAGGTTATTATCTATTATTTTATTGCTTTCTCACTCTCACTCTCACTGTATTACTGTATTATAGTATTCTATTGCTGTCTATTAACGATAATGTTTTTGTTATTTCTATCATATATTATAGTGTCTGTTACGGAGCGATCGAATATTACTTATCATTAGAAGCCGAGACCCACAGAGAGACCTGGACTCCACTAATGCTTCTTATTTTATGCAAATTACATAAACTGAGTGATGAAAAGGTATGCTTTCAAACCAACATTGCCTTTCAATGATCGCTATTTTAATTAAATATTTATAAAAACCTGTAGTTCTTATACATTGAGTTATAGACTATAACTACGTTTGTATATAACTTAATATGTTTTTTACGTTCTATGGTATAGACTTGAGTAGAATAATTGTTGGGAAATAGCTGGAGCTGGAGCTGGCTATGGAAGTCGGCAATCGGGGAGGGAGAGGGGAGAGGGAGGGGAAGAGGGAGTGTGTGTTGTGTTTATAGTTAAATGTTGTTGAAAGCGATTGTTTAATGTTTTGTTGTATTTAGTTTCGAAGCCATACGTCAGCCTATTATCGATTGTTCTCAGATCTGGTTTACTACGATTTGAAGCCTCAGCTGAGGGCAGGCCTACGACGCGTCTTCATTAGAATCGGTTACATCTTTGGAATCAATAATAATCTGAAAGTTTGAAAGTTTAACAACACTTCTAGTCATTGACAACAATGAGAGCAACACTACTGACGACCAGCCCTTAAACAAAACAAAACAACTGAAGAAACAGTTATTTCATTAATATCTGTTGTATTCCATTCCGCTCTTCACTCGAATGTTAGACTTTTTTGTATTAATAAAACTACGACTTCTTCGCTATACTTCGTTAGCCTATAGTCGTTCTATTGTTATGTATAATAATATTAATATTAATAATAGTTTTAATAGTATTTATATAATTATAATAACAAATATATCATTAAAATAAAAATAAGTTATTATTAATCGAGTTATTCTATATGAGTCGTGATATCAATTCAAAGACTCATAATCTCTAAAATGTGATTGTTTTTTGTTAAACACAAATTTGAATCAAATAAAATATTTTCGATCTTATTCTCTAAACAATTTCTTTATTCTTCTGCTCAAGAATTTCAGTTTTTTTACTAAATCTCATATAAGTTGAAGTCTAAAGAGACGTATTGTTATTATTGGTCTATCACTCACTAAGTCAGTCGATATCTTTCACTGTATAGAACAGTACTGTAGATATCGGAGCTCTTAGACCTACTCTCAGACAATACCTTTGCTTTTTCAGACATTTCTCGAATTATTTCTTATATTTTTCTCTTTCATGCCTTTTATTCGCAATTATTATTGGACTCAAACACTATAAGCACTACACGTCCTGAGCGACGACTTCTTTTGCGTTCAAATCTTTCTATATTTCAGACTATTATTACTCAAATGCTTTACACTTTACTCAAAGGAATATGAATTCTCGGCTTTAATTAATTTAAATATAAGTTTATTAAATTAAAAATATAAACTTTACATTCTTAAAAAGCAGCAATCTAAATATATTAATAGTTAATTACCTGAAAAAGAAATAAAAATTTTCAAATGTTTCAATAAAATCACCAAATTGAGTTCACATTCAATCTTATATCAAATATTTATTTTTAAAAAATACTCTCAACAAATCAGATCAAATCACAGCTTGTAAACCATTTTGTTTCTTTTATATCTTGTTTAGATTTTGAATATTTTTCAAACATTTAAAAAACATTTTTGTTGAAATATACAATATATAAAATACACTATAATGTAATCTTAGTAAATTAGTATAGATTAAATTTTTAAAAAAGTAAATTGCAAATAAAATTATTTAAGCTAACAAAATGATTCGGTTGCTATTGGACTAAAGAACACTTTTGCATATCGATAAATAACTTTTCTAAATTAAAACTGGTATCACTTTATTAAACTTGAATTTTATTTTTTAATTTTATTTTCTAAATTACTAAGTTAAATATTAAATAACAGACTATTAGGCCATATATTATAAAAGCAATTGATTTTTAATTTATATATAAAATTTAATTTAGAACATACAGTGCGGCCGAAAAGTAACTATATCAATTTATGAATAAAAATCAATTAAATTGTTATAATGTCAAAATTAACTAGTCGTTAGAACACAATTTAGTCTGACCAGTTATTAGCAAACTTATTTTTAGTAAATTTATAGCTGTTTTTATTTTCTAATCTGAGAAAATATTTACTTAATTAACTGTTAGTTTATTTTAATTTTCTATACTGTATATACTGTATAACTGTATAGTTATAACTTATAATATATATATTGTATATCCAAACAAAAGGAGACATTCGGCGAGAAATAGGGTGCAAAAAATTTTAGAACCCTCTAATGTTAAAAGAATAGGCAATTTGAAAAATCTTAT
>JAQFXP010002559.1:0-14764 GCA_034693685.1 Belba bartosi | reverse complement strand
TCTTTCTCTCTCTCTCTCTTCTGCTCTCTCTCTCTCTCCTGCTTTCTCTCTCTCTCTCCTGCTCTCTCTCTCTCTCTCCTGCTCTCTCTCTCCTGCTCTCTCTCTCTCCTGCTCTCTCTCTCTCCTGTTCTCTCTCTCCCTCTCTTTCTCTATTTTTATTTCAATATTTAATCTTTATTTAGAAACTAACACATTTACATGTATTTTACTACTGTCAAGCACATTTTCTGTTATTCCACATACTGGTAATAGGTACGTCACGCAAAAAAATAAAATAATTCTCAATTGTTAAAACACTTAAACTCGAAATCAATTTTTCTAAAATCTTCTGAAATTTTAAGTGCTTACTATCAAATCTATAACTTAATCCAATTAATTTTGTGACAGATATGGCTCCAGATAGGAAATAAATTTTTACTTTAATTTTAAGCAATTGATTTTAAGTGTTTGTACTGATTGTTAACTCCACTCAATCATTTCTGCACTGTTATCTATAATTCAATTTCCATTTAATTAGTTTTTTGTTACAAAATAATTTTAATATACTGTATAACTATTAAAGTTGTAATTAAATGTGTGGTTTTTTAAAATTGATAAAATTAAATTAATTAAAGCCATAAAATGCAAAATATTAATAAATATAAATTTAAAATACATAAATAATTTAATTTTGAATTTGTTTTATTTGTAATCAATTAATACTCTTTATGATTAGGTTATTATTTTTCTTAGTTATTTATCTTGCACACTTGACATTTATATTACTCAATATTTTATTAACTATTTAAAAAACAGAAATTAATTCGTTAATAATAAGTGGTAGTAAAGCGTGGCCTAGAGGACCAACACGTTTTTTAGTGCTGGAGGTTGTGGGTTTGCGTCCCAACACTGACTAATTTATTTTACCAGCTACCACATTTATTGTAGATTTATTCGAAACGGCTTTCCAGAAAAACCAGCTAATGTTGATGGAAATGATAAAAAAGATTGAATCAAATTAGAACAATTGCTGTCAAGTGTGAGCCATTCAGTAATACATTCATTACAATAGGTCTGATGACAGCATTGATTGAATATGGAATTTATTATTATTTCCAAACATATGCCACAAATAAATTCATTTAAAGTTTTTTTTAAAAACTAAATTAAAATTAAATATTTTATTTAATACAAATAATAAATGTTTTAAAAAGTACTCAATTATAAAAATTGAATTATATTTGTAATAAATATAAATATAAATTAAACAAATGAATATTTGACTTATAAACATTTGAGTAATTTTATAGTTATAATATTTTTATTAGTCAACTTTTACTTGTTTAATCTTGAAAATAATTTGATTAAATAAGTTGATTGGTAACAAATTTGATTGCTATAAAATTACTCAAATAAATAATATGTGAAAATATAAAACTTAAAATAGAATTAATCTGTGAATGTAATGTAAGTTAAGATATTCTTAGGAAACCGCTACTAAACTTATAATCAAAAAAAAATCTTCATGCTTATAAATTATTTATACAAATTGCATTATTATAATGAAATAAAAAAATAAATTTTATTGTTTTCTACGTTTTTAACTAAAATATTTATTATCATAACCAAAATGTTTACTAATGTTTTCAATTAAAACAAAAGATTAAAAATTATTGCTATGATACTTTTGTTTCAAATAAATTTATCAATAAAATTTTAATCTTAAAATTAAAGATATAAGTTTAACTTTTTATATATTGATTTAAGATCGAGTATAAAGCTTGTTATTATTATGCGTTCTATGCATATTAAGCTACTTAAGTATTTTTAAAACTATTTAAAATTATATTTATTTGTTTTGAATTTTAAGTAAGTAAAGATGGCACAAAGTGCCGAGCACATTTCAAACTCAAGCAAAAATTTCGACGTTGATAATATAGATCCAAATCTAATTAATTTTTGCGAATTGGGTGGTATTTCTCTGGAACAACTAATGAATATTGAGACTCGCGAATTTATTTACGATTTCATTGACAAACTTGGTGGAATTCAAGAAGCTATTAAAGAGTTAATGCGCCAGCCTCTTGACGTGCTCTCCTTTGCCCCCATCGGCATTTTGCCGCAACAACACACATTGGCACCGGTTTCATCGCAACCGCCATTACCACGACCAAGACAAATAATTAAGCCTCGTTCCAATACACGAAATAATTGCAATGCTAGGTTTACAGAAACTACGCATTCAATTGATACGCTGCCAGGAGCTACATATCTAAATACTAAACATTCAGAGGTAACGCTTCCAGATGCAAAGGTTTCAGAGTATATGCTACCAGAAGCTACGCACACAAATGCTACGCATCCAGAGGATACTTATCCAGAGAATACGCTTCCGAATGATACGGTTTTAGAAGATAAACTTCGAGAGAAGACGCTTTCAGAGAATACTCTATCAGATGCTAAGGTTGTAAAACCAACGCTTCCAGATGCTATTCTTGCAAAAGCTACGGATACCCAGAATACGTACCCAGAGTCTATCAAAAGAACCAATGTAAAAATGGCGGCAAAAATTTTAGATTCAAAAATATTAAATGAATACAATAATATCAAAAAAACGATTACCATTTTACTGCTCGGAGAAACTGGTGTTGGAAAGTCTACATTTATTAATGCATTTGTAAATTACTTGGCGCATGATAATTTGGACGATGCGTCCGAAGCTATTTCGTGTCTCATTTCCACAAACTTTTCTTTCTGGGATACAAACAGTAATGAAATGAAAGAAGTATCCTTGGGTAAGTTTGACAAAAATGAAAATAATTCATCTGGTGAATCAGGTACTCAATATTGTAAATGTTACGTGTTCAAAATTGGTAATATTACCATAAAGCTTATTGATACACCTGGTATTGGAGACACACGCGGAGTAGATAAGGATGCGGCTAACATGCGCAATTTGCTAAGCTTTATTGCTCAATACAAAGAGATTAATGCTATTTGTGTACTCATGAAGCCAAATGAATCACGCATTACAGTTTCATTTAAATATTGCATACTTGAATTGCTGACTCATTTGAATAAATCGGCCAAAGATAATATTATATTTCTCTTTACTAATTCAAGAAGTACATTTTATAAACCTGGTCAGTCAGCTTCATTAATTGTAAAAATATTAAAGGATGTTAAATCAAGTCCACCAAATGTTGACATTAAATTTTCAGATAATATATTTTGCTTAGACAATGAAGCATTTCGCTATTTAGTAGCAATTTCTAAACCTAACTATGTGAAATTTGACCAGGAAACCAGAAAAGATTATGAATGCAGTTGGAATAAATCTGTGTTTGAATGTGATCGATTGATAAAATACATTGTATCACTTACACCTCATGTGGTTCAAGATACAATTTCAGTTAACAATGCGAGAGAGTCTATACTGCTTCTAACTAAACCCCTTGCTGATATTGCGAAAAATATTGCCGATAACGTAACCGCATGTGAAACACATAAACAACAATTATCTGAATGGAATGGAGATATCGAAAGCCTTCAAAATAACTTGTACATTCCAGTGGTTGATATAATTTCAAAACAACTCGAACACCCAATCACAGTTTGTAGTGATAAGAATTGCTGTGAAAATAAAAACATAAATAATAAAAACAAAACTCATTATAAAACTATTTGTCACAATCCATGTTATTTAAATAACTCGGATGGTAATATTATTGGCAATATAGGACTACTCGACTGTCAAGCATTCAATAAGTATGAGTTCACTGAAGAAGGTAAATGGTACGAATCTAAAGAAACCGATTTATTTCCTGAGGGTGAATTTATAAAAAATGAAAAGGGAGAAATTTGGTCGGCAAATGCTACACGTATCAAGTCAGAATTTTGCTTTAATTGCAATCATAGCTATCAAGTGCATTTGCATTTAAATTACGAAACTCGCCTTGAACAAAAAGAAATGAGAGATGAAAATAATTATAAACAAATTACAAACAAAAAGGAGGCGGCAGCAGCTCAACAGAAAATAATTCAAGAGCTAAAAAGTAAGGAAGCTCAATTAAGTTTAGAAAGAGATGAGATAACTAAATGCACCGCAATATTTGCTTGCTTTCTTAAAAATCACGCACTGACGCCATTTAATGATGGTTTTGAAGACTATCTGCATTTACTTATCAAAAATGTCAACAATTCAACATTAGCAAGCTCCGAGAGTCAACAAACTATTAAATGTTTGAACAGTATACTGGAAAAACATAAGTATGAAAAATTCATTATAGAATCAGCTATTGAAAGTGGAACTTCAAATGCTCAAAATAATATTTCATCAAAACAAATTGAAATATACATTAATCAATTATGCAATTTAAAAATAAATGGGCCAACTATCAAGGAACATTTGGAGATGCAAAGAAAATCACAGAAAGCTGCACATTCTCATTTTAAAGAAATCAAATGTGACGTGAAAGCTACTAAAACTAGATGGTGGGACAAATTATTAAGTTTTATTCATATAAACAAAAAATATTAATTTAGCATTGATGCATTATAAAAAGAATTATTATTTTAAAACAATTTATAAATTTTATAATTTAATATTGTTTCGCCAAAATTATACTATTAAATATTTTGTTATTTAAAAATTTTTAATTGTACTACTTACAATAATTTGTAGTTGTTATTATAATTAATAATTGTATTTTATATTATTTCAATATATGTGCTTTGTAAAACTTTATAAGAATAAATTAAATATAAGCAAATATTACTCTCATTTAACAAATAATTTTAATTTTGTCTATTTAAAAATAAGTATTTTGGGTTATTAGCAAATTTTTACTGCTTAATAAAAAATACATAAAATTTTATAAAAACTTCTACAATTGTCAATCTTTGAGATAAACAATTTAAAATATAATTTTTGAAACTATCAATTAATGTAACTTATTTGTTGACATTTGTTATAATTTAATTTTTTTTTAAATTTTAATTATTAAAATAATTACATACAATTAATTGGTCTGGGTAAATTAAAATTAAACTAAAAATTAATATCAAATTTATAAATAAAAACCTAACATTAAATTTATAGTATTACTTGTAGGATATTTGGCAGAAAGTAATTGACAAACATTTTATTGGAATTCTTCAAAATTATTTCATATTTCATAATGTGGCTTAAGTTTTTACATCTCAAACAACAATTAGTTTATTACAACTTAAGTTTTAACTACAAATTTTAAATTTATAAAAAAATTAGTTACTAATTAAAATAAAGCAAAATTTAACAAAAGATTCAAATTTTTCTGGAATTGTTTTTGCATTTCTAGATTTATAATAAAAAACAAAACCAGCTAAATTTTGCTTTGTTTTAATTAGAACTAATGCTTTTTAAATTTAAAATTTGTAGTTATAATTTGTTCAAAATGTAAAATCTACATTTGTTTACACCACTTTCAATCCCTATTGCAATAACTATACCAAATAATTATAAAAATTTTCAAAAAATTTTTATTTATTATTTTCTGACAAAAATTATTTCATATATTATATTTATTTTTAAGGCTTTTTTTAAATTTAAAAATTTTGTGGTAATAGGGGGCGAGGCTTAACGGTGTGAATACAGAACTTAAATAAATTACAAATTTGAATTACTTCCTATCATATTAGCCTTTAATTTGCATACATACACTTAAAAATAGCTAAATTGTTTGCGAATATCAATGGCATACACATGTATACACAATGTTTAGCCATATAACACATTGATCGTTCGATTGTCAATACTGTAATATAATTCAAGAATTGCATTAATTCGTTCTCTTTATACACTAAACAGTCATATGATTTCATATCATATATATTTAAACTAGTGCAGGGCGTTGATGAAGGATAAGATGAAAAAACAACACGTTATATAACGGGGGCGTAATTGTAACAGGGAAATTGGTGTAAGTTTTTCGACGTGGGACATGTTTGAATACCTCGTTACTGTCATAAAACACATATCGTGTAGTATTTGTGTGAGTTTTTCGACGTGGGACATGTTTGAATACCTTGTTATTGTCATAAAACACATATCGTGTAGTATTTGTGTGAGTTTTTTGACGTGGGACATGTTTGAATATTTCATTACTGTCATAAAACACATATCGTGTAGTATTTGTGTGAGTTTGTCGACGTGGGACATGTTTGAATACCTCGATTCGGTCATTAATATATTATGTTTGAATACCTCGTTTCCGTCATAAAAGGATTATGTTTGAATACCACGTCTCTGTTATAACGTGTAACAGTAAAATTTTTAGAAATTTGTAAACGTGTGACATGTTTGAATACCAATTTTCCGCCAATTTACATAAATTTTTGCAAGTCTTGAAATAGATTTATAAATTACGTTTACGAAGGTTTAAATTACGTCATATAATTGTTTGGATACGATTAATAATTTTCGAGTCTATGGCATATTAAAATTGAAAAGGGTTTAGTAAACAGTTTGTCTAGGAAGGTACTATGACTACTTATAATTTATGTTATTATAATTTTGGTGAAAGTCCAATTTATAAAAATAGTTTGGTTGAATTTATAACAGTATTAAAAAATTTATGTTAAATAAGAATAAAATATTTTTAAATGTAAAAACTCCCCCCTATGGTTTTTAAAAAATTTTTGAAAAATTGTTGAAATATATATTTTTAATATTTTTAAAAAATTTTATTTAATTATATAATACGTTCGGTAAAATTCTTATTTTGATATCAGTTATAGTGAATTTTTTATTAATTTTTTAATTTGAAACCAAACGTGAGACTTAAAATTTTTTGAAAAAGCAAAGGGGGGAGTACATGGTTTCTGAATAGATTTTCAAAAATTGTTGAAATTAATTTTTTAAAAATTTTTACTGATGAACATTTAATTGTATAATACGATCAATGAAAGTCCCGGATTTTTATCTGTTATAGTGAATTTTATATTAATTTTTAAATTGAATTTTTGAAAAATATGCTTGGTACCCCCTTTGCATTTTTTATTTTTTAAAAATTTTTTGTTAGTATTTTTATAAAATTATACATAATTTTAGAATACTTATAGTGAAAAACTCGTCTTCATATTCAATATAGTTTAGATTTTATGAATTTTTAACTAAAATTAATAAAAAATAAAAATCTCAACGGAAGCCATTTTGAAAATTTCATCAATTAATTTTTGTTAAGCTTCAAATATAATGTTAATTAGTAAAAGAATAAAGTTTGTAACATATTGGGGTATACTGGAAAAAGTGTTATTTTTTTTGAAAATCCATTTAAACACTTATAACTCGGTAAATAAATTTTTTAGAATTTTTTGAATATTTTTCAATAAAACTACGATTAGTGGGCAAACTTTATGTAATGTATTGCAAAGGGGCTTAGTAAGTTTTAAATAGAACTTTTGAATTGTTTAAAATGTTGGGGTTTTGGTCAAAAATTGATAATTTCAACTTTTGACCTTGAAAACTTTTAGATTTGACCTTGAACATCAATCCATTTTTTGACAATTGATTAGTAGTTAATTATAGTAAAAACCGCATATCGATATGTAGTAGGGTTACTGCTGTGGCACAATTTTAATGAATTTACATTTTCGACTCTAGCGCCATCTACATACATTTGACAATACTACTTTGTATACTTTTTGAGACCAGTAAACATAGCTTAACAATAATCCACTATTATCCAGTTTAGACGTTAATGTCCATTTTTGACCAATGGTCACTTAAAAAATCTTCGGTCACCTGAGAATGTGCTAGTGCCATTTTGTTCAGAAGGCTATTGTCTACAAAATGGCTATTTTATTTTTGTTCGAGGTTACATAGAAAAAAAGTTACAGACTAGTTTAGAAAAAAAAGCCACCTGAAATTTTTTATTTTATTTTTAAAATTTTAACCAAGTTGAAATTAAAAAAAATGAAAATATATATTTTAGAGAATGATTTTAGACTAATTTAGATAAAATTTAAATTGCATTTGCTAATCGGGAAAAAAAGTTACAATTTTTTCAATTTTTCAACTTTGACCCCCTGTGGAGCCCACCCCCTACTCCCTAGCATAAACTCCTTCGGCTACAATTGTCTACTCACTACCCCCACCCCACACAAGAACAATCGCCAAAATCGATTACTTGCGACGCGCCCTTACAAGTAATTTCATACTAATCAACGTGTTGTTTTTTCTATTATAATATGTTTGATTTTTATTTTTATTATTGAATTATTCGTATTTTTTAAATGCAAAATATTAATGGTTTACTATTTAAACAATTGCATTTAGCATGCTATTCTAAATAAAAACATTAAATTATTATTTGTTTTTAAAAAAATCAATACAAATATATTAAAATATTACACAAATAAACAAGACTATTATATACAAAAATATTATATTGTTTTTTACTTTTTTATTAATTTGCATGTTAGATTTTGAATCTTTATTCTGATAATTTTTTTTAAAAGTAAATATATTTATATTCATTCTTTAATATTATTAAATTTATTTATAATTAAAACAAATAGTACTCTAATAGAGATAAATGCATGCAATTGAAAGCGGTTTAAAATCACATTATACTAAAACACCCGTGAATTCAACTATTGTTTTAATGATTAAATCAAAACTACATTTAAATTAATATTTCAGTAATATTTTATAAATATCTCATAACACCTGATAAATAATATTAAAACTAGGATAGGAAACTCAAATTTTATTTACTAAAATTTAAATATATAATATATGTTAGATTTTTAATTAGCTGGTTTTAACTTGAATTAACAAAATTAAAACAAACCTAAACACTATTACAATTATTATAAAAATTTTTTAACTTTTTAATTTGAAATGTTTTATTTACTATTGTTAGTAATTTTTACAATTGAAACAGGTTCTGAAATATGAAGTTGTCTAGACGTTATGTAGAAAACAAAATAAATTTTAATTTTAAATTTAGTTTCATATACCTACAACCTACTAATATTATTTTTAACTTTAATTTTTAATATAGTAATGTTTGTAATAAAGTGCAATTTTTTTCGAAAATTAATCTTACATAAACTCAAATTAAATTTATTTTAAATTTAAACTAAAACTTTACAAAAATAATGAAATAATGTTGAATAAACTTAAATTAAGTTTTACAACTTTTAAGATATTTTTATCTTTTATAACCATTTAATCAAAATATAAATTTAAATTTAATAAATCACAACTAGCTAAATTTTAAAATTATCTATCATTTATTTAGAGTATAATGATGACTAGTGAATGAGTAGAAATAAATAATAACTATTGTTATGTAATAACTAGATATGTAATGAATGATTAACTATTGAGTGCCGCTCTTCTACTTACTTATGCATTTGCTTTGCTTTGCTATAGTTTTGATATAAGCAATACTTTTATGTATTAAAAATATATGTTTGTTTAACTTAAATAAATTTATGTTTGATTTAGTTTCAACTTTAATTAATTTTATTTCTACTTACCGACGATGTCTACGATATCGTATTTTATATCAAATAAATTATTATTTTTTGAGTTTCAAATGATGTTTACAAGCAAAACTGAAATTATAGTCAGCGCCTTGTCACCTTACATCATTTCCACTCTACTAAACATGCTACTTGTAATAAATTATTAATAAATAAAGGTTATCAAGGTGACAAAGAGTTGACTATAATTTCAGTTTTGCTTCTAAACATTATTTGAAAATCAAATAAATAATAATTAATTACTAATAAATAAGATTAGGATCAGACCTGCTGATAACATAAGTTAAGCCAAGGCTAGTACCAAATACTATACTGATATCAGCCGAGTGTTAGATTGGTATAGAACAGCAGACTAGAAGCAACACTATTGGTTAGCACAAACACAGACAATAAAAATGAGGACCGTTTTCTAGTGCCACATGTTGCCAGCAGGTCTGCTTAGAATCTGAAATTAAAAGTGAAATGGCAGTATATTGTAAACGCAGCATGGGCTTCTCTGTTGTTTGATGCTATATTAGAGATATACCTAAGGAAGACGTGTGATAATGTCTCATAATTTATCAAGATTTAATTTATATCAAAAATTAAGAATCGTTACAAAGTTAACAAATATCGAACAAAATATTTTTTAATAAAAAAATTAAACATAAATTCCGTTTTTATAAAATATAAATTATTGTCAATGATGTCCGAATATCGACTCATTTTCTGACGGATAATTTTAACGATAATCTTAATACTGAAACTACAATAAAGAAATTATTAACATTTTATCTTTTAATTCTTTAATTATTATTCTTATTTAGTTTATTTTTATTAACTTTTTTTAATAACGCAAAATACATTATAATTGTATTATTGATTATATAATTAATTACAATTTTTATTAATAGTTAATTGGGTTATAATTAGAAATACTGTTACAAAAAGATAGTAGTTGAAGTGTATTACACTATTAAATTAGCACTAAGGGGCAAATAATTATGTAACGCTTTAAATAAAATAATGAAAATAAAAATATTAAAGTGTAGAACTTTGATACCTTAAATGAGTGGTCAGTGAGACTTACCGACGACAACAAAAGCATTTACACTGTTTAGGCTAAAAGTGAACCAGACTGTCTGAATCCAATATGTATCAAACAGTCTAAACTGTGTTAAGAATTTTTTGTATTTTGACTCATATAATGTATCAAATCTTTACATAATGACTCCGACTCAGTTTTTAATATATTTTAAAATATAATTTATTAATTGTATTATTAGTATAAGAAAATTGTTCTTGTAAATATGTTTTACTAAATGTTTTCCAATGTTTGGAGATAAAATTACAATCCTGTATATACTTTTAAACTTATTAGTAGGGCTGTGAAAAAACTGGATTTTTGTAGTCATGGTACTCTCCGAGACGGAACCCCTAAAATTTTGTAGATAATTGAAAGAAAAATATAATAATTTTAAAAATAGTAGTCAAAAATAGTAATGTCGGAAATAATAAAGTCGAAAATATTAAAGTCGAAAATAGTAGTCAAAAATAGTAGTTGAAAATAGTAATGTCGAAAATAGTAAAGTCAAAAGTAGTAAAGTTGAAAATATTAAAGTCGAAAATAGTAAAGTCGAAAATATTAACGTCGAAAATAGTAAAATCGAAAATAGTAGTTGAAAATAGTAATTTCGAAAATAATAAAGTCGAAAATAGTAAAGTCGAAAATAGTAAAATTAAAAGTAGTAAAGTCGAAAATATTAAAATTAAAAATAGTAAAATCGAAAATATTAAAGTCGAAAATATTAAAGTCAAAAATAGTAATGTCGAAAATAGTAATTTTGAAAATAATAAAGTTGAAAATAATAAAGTCGAAAATAGTAGTTAAAAATAGTAATGTCGAAAATAGTAATTTTGAAAATAATAAAGTTGAAAATAATAAAGTCGAAAATAGTAGTTGAAAATAATAATGTCGAAAATA
Organism: Belba bartosi; assembly: GCA_034693685.1. NCBI lineage: Eukaryota > Metazoa > Arthropoda > Arachnida > Sarcoptiformes > Damaeidae > Belba > Belba bartosi. The sequence goes on along the minus strand of JAQFXP010002559.1, from coordinate 3,288 downwards.
GTAAAATCAATATTATTTTTAACTATTATTTTCTACATTGATATTTTCGACTTTAATATTTTTAAATTTAATATTTTAGACTTTAATATTTTTGACATTACTATTTTCGATTTTAATAATTTTGATTTTACTACTTTCGACTATACTATTTTCGACATTACTATTTTCAACTACTATTTTCAACTTTAATATTTTCGACATTACTATTTTTGACTACTATTTTCGACATTATTATTTTCGACTTTAATATTTTTAAATTTAATATTTTAGACTTTAATATTTTCAACATTACTATTTTCAATTATTACTTTTGACATTACTATATTCGACTTTAATAATTTCGACTTTACTACTTTTGACTTTACTATTTTTGACATTACTATTTTTAACTACTATTTTCGATTTTACTATTTTCGACTTAAATATTTTTGACATTACTATTTTTGACTACTATTTTCGACTTTATTATTTTCGACATTATTATTTTTGACTACTATTTTCAAAATTACTATATTTTTCTTTCAATTATCTACAAAATTTTAGCGGTTCCGTCTCGGAGAGTACAATGACTACAAAAATCCCCTTTTTTCACAGCCCTACTTATTAGTAATAAGTTATTACATATAGTTAAAACAAATTTGCTGAATACTAAAACAAATGCTATATACCTTAGAAGCGCAAACTTCCACTTTAAATGATTAGTATTAAACATTATTTATAGTTCCAAAGCGCATAAACTTTATATAGCAAATGTTCAATTCCTATAAATAGTTATAATTTTAATGAGCTGAAGACTACAATTAATAAAATTTTTATTAATTTATTTAACAATAATTACATTTTTGTAAATAAACTGTTAGTCTTATATACCGTCAGTTTCAGAAATGTGTGATTAAAATCAAAGTAGTAGAAATCTGAGCACTCTGTAGCAACTTATTCTACCGCTATGCAAATCCGTCATTAATATTTGATTAACTGATTTTGCAATTTTAAATTTTAAATTAAACAAGTACATTCAATATTAATTATGTAAAACATTAAAGATATTCTTTTAACATGTTTAATAAAAATTAAAATAATCTAATAATAATTTTATACTTTTAAAATTTAGCTAGTTGTAATTAATATATTATAATAAAAATAATTAGCTTTAGTTTAAACGTATAATATTATTTATATTTTATATTTTTATTAATTTAACATGTTAAAAACATACCTTAAATGTTTTACATAGTCAATATAAATGTAATTGTTTAATTTAAAATTTTAAATTGCAAAAATTTAGCTAATCAAATATTAATGGCGGATTTGCATTGATGTAAAATGAGTTGCTTCAGAGTGCTTAGATTTTTACTACCTCGATTTTAATCACAAATTTCTAAAACTGACTGTATATATATAGTTTAATGATTTTTAATTACTAAAAAATATTGCCCATGTTAACTATTACTATTAGCTTAAATTACTATGGAAATATTGCTATAAATTGAATATTCAATAAAATAAATTAAAATTGAGAACAAATATCCAAATATTTGTAAATAAAATAAATCAAATACATTATTAAGTGTTAATTCATTGAATTTATATAATGCAACCTTGCTATTTTGATCAAAATAACGCAATTTTTTCCAGTAAAATTTTAATATATTTTGATTCCAAAATTTATATAATCCATATTCTCGACTTGATGCAATACTAATAAATTAAAATTATTTAAAACATAATGTAAAATACATAAGCATAAAATAAACTAAATAACATACAAGTTATTAAAAGCTTTTTGAAGTGATTTATCAGTTTCTTCATTAATAAGTAAAAAGTACGGATCAGATCCGCCGCTATCTTCAGAAATATGCATTAATTTAATCAAATCGACGTCATTTGCAAATTTTGCTAAAATATCTAAATAAAAAATTAGAACTAGTCTTGTGCTCACATAAGCAAACGATCCATTTTTTAAGCCTTTAATTAAATTTGCTCTAGAAATAATTGCTTTATCTTTATACAATGAATCATTAACTAGCAATAATTGAGGACGGATTGCTCTTGCTAAATTTGTGTCAGCTAATTTTGCATATGAACTTAATGGATCAGCAGCATTTACTACAATTTTCATATTTCGATGTTTGGATAACTCTTCTAAAGTATCGATTTTATATATCGGAACACTTCTAATCATATAATCCAATAAATGTATAGTAAAAGCAATCGATAGTATTAGCGCCGATAGTAACCAAATGCCGAAAATGAAGTTATATTTTGGATTTAGTATAAATTTTTGTAATGATTTTGTAAATAATATTATGGAATAATTCCAAAAATATTCATAAATTTTATTTAATTTTAATAATTTTAGTGAAGATATGATAGAAATAATAAATATTGTAAATAATATTAAAATCCAAACATTTAATTGAAAACATTTAAAATAGTTGAATAATGGTAATGTGCCCGTATATGTTCTTGATACAAATCGACCCACATCGGCAAAATCAACATAACTGGTTAGTTTATAAACTTTTTTAAAAAGAAAATAAATTAAATCTTTCTGGTTTAAATATCTAGCAGCTGAAATTGGGAATAAGTGAATATCAGTATTTGATTTGTTTAATGTTTCAGCCGTTTCAGTTTGAGTATTAGGTTGTCCATTAAATTTAATACTATTAAATAAACATAAATTATTTATAAATGTTGAAAACTATTTGATAAAATAAAACATTCTTATTGTAATTATCAATGAGAAAGGTATTATTATTAGAAATTAAATAATTTTATTTAATATTTAATTTTTTAAAAAATTTAAATAAACTAAATAAAATTTTCTAAATTTTTGACTTTATTATCAATGAAAATTAAATTTTTTTATATTGTTATTGTTGCTTTTATTGTTATATATATATATATTAATTAATAATTAAATTGAATGAGATAATTTAGTTTATAAACAAAATAAATATTTACTTACTAAGCTTTATAATAAATAGAAAACTCTTTAATTAACGTTAATAATAAACCGCATACTATAGAAAGAGAATTTTGACCAATTAATCTAGATAAATTTTTAATTATTACAATAATTAATTAATAATAAATTTAATTATGTGACCTAAAGCAAAAATATTATTTATTTAAAACTAACCTGCCAGTAATATATGGATAATTATAGCCATATAACACATTGATCGTTCGATTGTCAATAATATGATTTGAGAATTGCATTAATTCGTTCTTTTTATACACTAAACAGTCACTTGAATTCATGTTATTCATATTTAAATTATGTTT
>JAQFXP010002558.1:0-14764 GCA_034693685.1 Belba bartosi | reverse complement strand
ATCATTATTTTCACATTCAATCACTTCAGACAAAACACTATTATTTTCACTCAAAATATTTACACATTTTGTTAAACATTTGCACAATTTGTTTCTTTCATTTAATTTTTGTAATTTATTTAAAAATATATATATATTTTCATTAAATGAACACATTTTGTATAATTGAATTAACTCAAAAACTTTGACTGAAATTAAAAACTCGAACCGAAGTTCAATCGCGTAATACAATAGAAATAGAATATTTTGTTTTCAATTAACACTTTTTATTGTTTTTAACAAATAATTAAATTACAAATACTAAAAATCTAATTTGAATTAAATATATTTGATTTATAAATATTTTTTAAATTAAAATCTATAATAATTTTCTAAAATAATAAAATAAATTAAGATAAAAAGAAATAAAATATTTTCAGTCTTTATCTCAACTCTAACCCAACTTTTATTGAATCAAATGTTTTGTTTCAATTCAATACTTGTTTTCAGATTAGGCCAAAATGTTTGTCAAACTCTTTAAACACTATAAAATAATTTTGACTGGCTATATCCAAATGTTATGAATATGTGATTCATAAATTGTTTTAAAATTAATCAATGTAATTTGATATGTTATAACTTTTATAATATGTAATAATTTTGCTATTTTTGTTATAAAATCATTCCGGAATCAGGTGCTGATCAGCAAAGATGTATAGTTTTAAATGTAATTTTATTTAAATTGTAACATTTTATGTATTTTTAATAAATGTTATATTTTGTCCATAAAATGTACTTTTATTAAATGTATAAAAATCTTTTTAATTTAACATAAATATCTAATATAAATGTTTTAATATATAAGTTTTATATGAATAATCTTATCAGTAGCGATATACTAGAATAATCTCAAATACAAATAATACTCTAAATAATAATTTTTTTTTATTAAAAATAGATTTTACACAAAAATATTTTATTCAGTGGTGTTTTTAAAAATATTAACTTTTGTGTTTGCATTTAATATTTTATTCTAGCATAATTTTTTATAATGAATTTATACACTCGTACCTAAAATCTCTAATGCAATTAGTAGTGACAATAAAGTTTTTAAAAATAGAATAAAATGGTTTATATATTCTTTATACATAACTTATATATAATATTTTAATATATGTGTAAAATAAAAACATTAAAACAAAAATAAAAATAACTAATATTTAAAAAGTAAATTAAAAACTCTTTAGAATTAATAACATAGTTAATAGAACTTACATTAATTACTTTCTTCTATTTAATAATTTTTGTTATTTCAAAACTATTTAAATAAGTTAAATAATATTATATAGTCTCTTAAGTAAAAATTTGACTACTATTACAATAAATTGTTTTATAAACAATTTAAAATAAAATATAATGTATTATATAAATATTAAATAATATTAATAAATAATTCAAAAATATCTTTAATTGATAAACCAAACCATAACGAGAACAAGCCAGCAAAGTTCGATAGAAATATAATCAATGTCATATCAGTCATATGTTCGTAAATATAATCCGGCAATCGGTTGTGTTTTAAATAAATTTTTGCAATTTTTGTATTATTTCCTAAAATTTTCTTTTTTATTAGTTTGTAATTATAAATATATTCTAAACAATCGTTTTGGCAAATATTTTGACAAAAATTAAATGCATTATAAGTTGAGTTTTTTAAACAAGAATAGAGTTGAATATTATGTTTAGAACAGAATTTCACCTGAGATTGATTTGTAAAATAAACTTCTCTTAAAATAATATTAAAATCTTTTGAAAAGCAATTTGTTTTACATTGTTTAATTAATAATTTGTACCAACATTTAGTCAAGCAATCAGTTCTTGTATTGATGTGACTATAGCTGTCGTCCAAATCATAATTACGACAATTGGTCTCATAATTGCTTGCTAATTGTTGAGTCGTTATTGAATTAAATTTAATCCAATGCTCAAAACCCATTAAATTTGTTACATATTTTCTGAAAAAATTTATTTCTAAATTTGAATGCGAGGGTTTAAGAGATAGTAAAATTTTACCAATATTTAGATATTTATAATAATTGTATGGAAACCACAAATTTTTAAGTTGTATATTAATGATAATATCTTTTAAATTAATTCTAAAATTTCTCCATTTTTTGTTTAAATCACTGAAAAATGTCAGACATTTCTTCCCAAACCCAATAGATTGAGTTTGCAAACTATGAATAGGATTGTAGTCATAATAAGTGATATTAGAGTTAATTACCCGAACATAGGAACTGGTATTTTGTATTTCGGTCATTGGATTAAAACTTAAATATTTGAAATAATCATAAATTGTTGAATTTAATACTTTATTATTATCTATAAAATATTTGTAAAAATGTTTAAAATTATTTATAATTTTATTTTTAACAACTTTTGTTTTATTTATATTTTGATTAATCTTTAAATAGTTGTTAAAGATTTGTTTGTATTCCGGAAAAGTTTTAGCAATTTTTTCCATCAATAAGAAATTTGGATAACATATCGAAATTTCCGGTATTTTTATGTTTATCATCCTCTCTATTCTCGTCGACACAACTGTACGACCGCTCAGGTATTCAGACATTAATATTGAAGTTTGATATAAAAGACCAGAAATACATAACAGAATTGATATTAATTTAAACAAATTGTTTAATTTATTATTATTGCGAATTTTAATAAATTTATTTATTAAAATATTTTTATAAAAATTAATAAAACCTAAAACAGACAGTCCTAACCACATACCTAATAAACCACTTAATTCCGAAATAAATGATATGAATTCCATTTCTAATCTGTGAATAATAACAGTGTCGGGCATATAGCTGTGCCATAATTGTACATACATAAAAAGGTTTTGATTGTATTTATTTCCAAAATCAAAATTATAATAATATTCCAGACAATTTTTGTTGCATTTTTTATTACAAAATTTTGCTGAATTTAAGTTAGTATTTTTAAAATTTATGATGTTACAAAACTTAAAATTATCAATAAAATATTTTTGTTTATATAATATATTTTCAAACTTTGGAATACAATTGGATTTGTATTCTCTTCGCATGTAATCAGACATACATTTGTCGATACAATTAGTTCTGCTTTTCATATGACTAATGCTATCATTTGTGTTATAATTACGGCATTTATTCCCATTATATTCGGACAAACGTTTAGTTTGTATTTCATTATATAATAAACGGATGTTTTGATTGAGCGAAAATCGAATATAATTTCCATTAATTGAAAAATCCGGCAATTCTTCCGAAGAATGAATTGTTATATATAATTTATTTTTATATAAACCCAATGGAAACCATAAATGATTATGTGTCATGTTTATTTCAATTTCATTTAAGTTTCCATCAATGCTTTGAAATTTATTTATTAATTCGGAAAAAAATGTAAAACATTTTCGCAATTTATTCTCAATAAATATAAATGAATTAATAATTTTAGTTTCATTAAAATAATTACTATTATTTAGTTTCTTACTATCATTCACACCATTTATAGCAATATAACCTTGTTCTAATACAAAACTTAAATTATCAAATAATTGATGAATCATTGGATTTATATCATTTTGTAATTCTTCAAATGGTTTGAAATATTTGTCAATTATATACTGATTATTGGTTTCATTTGAATAATCAGTTTCTGTCATATTTGAGATTACATTTCGTTACTCTTCGAACAGATTCTGATATTTCGGATACAGTTTCGCGTATTTATTCATAGCTATAGTTGTAGGCAAACAGATTGTAATCGCAGGTATTTTCTTATACTTTAAGCGTTCAAAAGATGTGTTGACAACAGTTCTTCCGCTCATATACTGTGACAATAAATCTGTAGTTTGATATAAAAATCCAACAAGAGTTAATAATATAACAATAGTTTTTTTAATTTTAAAATTATTAATTAAATATAGTTTGACTTTGTATTTAATTTTTAATTTTTCATTTTGTTTTTTATAATATTTATTTACAATATTAAAAACATCAGGTCCATGTAAATATATCGGGTACATTTTTTTTCTATAAATTAAATTACATATTAAACATTAGTTTAATTTTGTAAATAATATTTTATAATTTTTAAAATTTTAAAATTTAATATAATATATATGAAACACATTTGAAAACACATAAATATTTATTTTCTAATGTAAATAATAAAATTTAAATTTTTTTCAACATATATTTTAAATAATTTATTGTATTAATATAAATGTAAAATATAATTTTAACATATTTTGCAATTAAATTTATGGATAAATATAAACCAGTTATAAAAATTTTTGCGTAATTATATATAATACCAATTATAATGTTGTCTTATATTATATTCTCCTTCTCATTATATAATATTAATTAAAATATGAAGCTAAATAAATTAAACAGAAATTTATATTTGAGTGTCTAATAAATATCATTTCACATCACAAGAAATTGTTTGTATAAATATTTTATTTAATTACTAATTCTGTTTTAATATATGTATGTAATAGTAAAAAAATAATTTAAATATTTCATTTAGTTTGTTTGTAATTTAAGTTTAAAATTATTAAACTTTAAGAAGATATTGTATTTTTGAACAAATGGGTATAAAATTCTATTAATTAAAGTTAGAAGAATAATTTGTGCATATTTTTTTATATACGGTATTATATAGTTTTATCATGATTAAAACAATTTAAAAATAAGCATTTTTTCAATCTACGGCCAACCTTTTTAAAATAATAAAAATTGTAATATAAAACTATAATTAAATACTGGAATAATTGTTTAGTTAGTGTTAAAAATGAATTATTTTAAAACTTACCTAATTTACTGAAAAAATTAAGCTGTAAACTAAAAATGAAAATTTCATCTTCTAATAAATTTGCTTTATATCATAAACAAAATTTATTATTATTCTGGGTTAATAATTATATTAAAAATTTAATTAAAATAATAATTAAATTTTTTTTTGTTAACAATAATAAATATGCAATTGAATTAAATAAATTTAAATTTTCTATTTATAAATTTAATTAAAATTATAAATATAATATTTAGTTTAATTAAATTATACAGTCCCCTTCAGATGTATGTCCCCAACATCGATGTAGTTACAGTATCCTCCAAACCAAACATTTTTACTTAACCCTATAACTTAAAGGGTTGGTACTTAAATAAAAAATATAAATGTAAATAAATACTCAATAAAATATACCAACATGTTAAGCGCTAAATAAATTTACTCAAATATGTTAAAACAAAGATTAAAACTACAATTACAAATTTTATAATTAATTTAATTTTGCATAATATTGTTTTATTAATATATATTTGAAGTAAATTGTAATTTTAAACAAGACTGTGTTCAAAATATAGTTATATATATAAATTAATATTAAAGCACATGTTTGTAATTGTGGTTTTAATCTTTGTTTTAACATATTTGAGTAAATTTATTTAACGCTTAACATGTTGGTATGTTTTATTAAATTTTTCCCCGCTGTAAGTAAAAAAATTTCTCGATATTAAATAAAAAAACTAAAAAAAGACAAATTTCCGTATTAATAATAAAAGATTTTTTATTAATCTCTGGTTATTAATAAATAAAACTCAAACTTTTCTCGCTATTATATAAAGATAAAGAATTTTTCCGTTATGAATAATGAAATTTAAAATTTTCCCGCTATTAACAAAAATAGCTTAAACCTAAAATTTTTTCTCCCACTACTAATAATTGCGAGTTTATTCGGAGGTGGCGGGTGAGGGAGGGTAAACCGCATGATAAAACTATTAATCAAATTACGTTTAATTTTGTATTTAAATCTTTAATTATTATTTTGATTTTAATGTTTATTTAGAATAATAAGATATTTTTGTACTTGTAAATAAACTAGATTTATTTTATCTTATAAATATTTTTTGCATATAAAACAATTAAAACATTGTTTTTAAAATGCAATTTATACCATTTTTATTTATTTATAAATTTATATCTTGCATATCATCAAATTTAATTATTAATATTGATTTTATTAAAAATGTTAAATTATTATATAAATTAAATACTTTATTTTTTATTAATTATTTAAAACAAAAACAGCTATTTTAGTTTAATATATAATTACAAAAATAAAATGATTTTATTATTTTTTGCTTTGTTTAATTGATAATAAATATTTTTATTATAATGCAAACTTCAATAAAATAAAATAATTTTATTTTATAAATTCAATTATCTATATAATTATATATTTATGTTTAGAAAACGAAAATATAAATAATTACGTTTAAAATAATTTATTTATAATTATTGTTTTGTGTTTTATTAAAAAATTTTCATGAAAATTTTTTTTCAGTTATTTTTTTCGAATAAAAATATAATTATTTAATCTATAATATAATACACATATTGATAATGTTATTAAATATTTAGCTATAAAGATAGTTTTGGCAATTGCTGTATATTATATTTAAAAATTTAATTAAATATTAATATATGAATATAAAATGAAAATTTGTTTTATTTAATATATTTTCATATATATTATTGATAACATTTTTAATTATAATTTTATTTAAATTTTTAATATTATAATTAACTTAGATTAAAAAATAGCAAAAAAAATAAAATTAAGTTTTTCATAATATAAATTAAACTTAATATAAAATTTTATTTGACTTTTAAGTATACAGCATAAATTTATAGCGAAATAGAATTTAAAACAAACAAAATATTATTTTAATATAAAAATAATTTAAATAGTAATACAAATAATGACAAAATTTGATTCATAATTTATTTTTTGAGCATACAATATCGAGCATATAATTATCAAGTTAAAGTTTTAAAACTATAATTTGATTTAAATTAATATTGTACCGGGAATTTAATTAGGAGAATAGTGCTATTTTGGGGCGAAAAGCAAAGTTTCTGCTTATAATTTATAGGTTACGGTATGATATTCATAGGTTTTCATAATATCGTTTACTTTAAACTCTAAAACAGTTATCGGTTCGTTCACTACAAATAAATAAAATCAACTTTATTAAGATATTAATAATAAATTTTAGACAATTGATAAGTTTATATATTTTAATAACTAAAATTAAATATCAATTTAAAATATTAAGTTTGCTAAAATATGTAAATATTTTAAATGAAAATAATAATGTTTTGTCTAAAGTGATTGAATGTGAAATGCTTCACTATTTATTACTGTATTAGTATTATTTATTTATACAGAGAAGAGCAAAAATAGTTTGATGAAGGGAAAGCCACAGCAATGTTTTCTTTATGAGAAGAAGGTTTGGGAGTAAAAATATACAGTAAAGACTAGTAAATAATTTTGCAATTTATTTTAGCACAAATTTTTAAATAGTTTTAAAAATCTGAAAATTTTGTTTTCAAAAAACTTAATCGCAAAAATTTTTAATAATCCCAACTTTTTTAACTACAGTATAAGAACATATATGTTATAAACAGAGATGGGCACATTTCATAGTTCAAAAGTGTTAATTAACATTTTAAACCTTCTGTTAAGCATACAAAAACAATATATCTGCAATGTCTACCGGTGGCCACCAGTGGCCATTGCAGAAATATTGTTTTTATATGGCATAAAATGTTAATTAACTCTTTTGAACTATGAAATGTGCCCATCTCTGGTTATAAAATATTTATTATATGTTTGTAAATGTATTAGTTTTAATTAAATTTAATTAGTAATTGCAGTCAATATTGCAAAATTAAAATAAAAATTTTCTAGCAAACATAATTTAGTTTCCATAATCAGTTTAATTGTTTCAGAAATTTGTATTTATTTGTCATTTTAATACTATTATTTAAAAATTTATTTTAAGTTATATTGATTGATATAATATTTTTATTGTTAATTTAAATGCATTAATAATTAATAATTAGTTAATTATTATTAAATACATAAATAGATTAATACTTTTACATTATAAATCATTGTATATCAATTTTTATTTTAAAAAATTAAAAATTAGAACTTTTAAGTTTTGAAATTAGGAATTTTAAAATTTGAAAAAATGGTATGCAGCGTTTAAAATTTTTATCTGAGTTTAAACTGTATTTGTGTAGATAAACTCAAATATCAATAGAAATTAATCCGCAAACAGTGCTGTAGCTTTCGGGCGTTTGAGAGGCATCACGTGTTCGACGTTGACTGTGATGTACCGATTGATGATAGAGCGAGCGGTATCGTAGAGATACGAGTAGTGCAAATGAGTTGTTGTGTAATTGAGAAATGATTTCAATTCAATTCGATTCGCTCTATCTGTCCAATGATTGTGAGACCAGTTGTGTTGTGCTGTCGAGAAAGGTATCGATTGATGTGTCGATACAAGTGATTAGTTCGCATCTAAATGGTTATTGATTCGGCGACGAATGTGATTAGTGATTGACTGATTGCGCTCGAGAATAGCTGTGCGTTTAGACACAAAGTTAATAAAATGTAATTTTAATTATTAATCACTAAATAAATCTTATTACAACTGATGTGCAACTGTTAGTCAGTTGTATCTAAACAACAAGTAGTGTTGAGCGGAAAGGAAACTGCACTTGTACAGTAGCAAGTACATTTGTACATAAATAGCGTTTAGAATAATTTTAATTAATTATAAGCAAATATAATTTTAGATCTAATTAGCGCTTCGCCTTAATATATTGTTTAAAATCACTAACGACCATTACAACAATCTGCCTGTATTAACATTATATGTTTATGTTAAAAACAGCTGTCAATCACATTCCAGAGCGTGATTAACATAGTCATATACCAATAGAAATGTTTCAAAAATTTACTCTAAATATTTGTAGATACCCCACCTTCATGTATAACTTGCATTTTACAAATACAGTTTTAAAATAACAATTTTATACATTATTTAGTAAAATTTATTGATAAATAAATTGCACCTAATGTATAACACACACATGTTAATGTTTTCATAACGTAATGTTGTGCTTTATATACATTATACACGTGTAATCGTGGGTTATCTAATAAAGTTAATAGAGAAACATTGCTCAAAACTGTAATAATTTTGATTTGCTTTATTTGTCACTAAAATAAGTTCTCATAAAACTAAAATAGTTTCATCAATGTATTTAAAAGCAATGTTTGATGTGATTAAATTGTCTGCAAACAATTTTAATAATAGTTTTAATAAATATTTGACCAAATATAAAATCAATTTTTGTTAAGATTTGCCTTTTTATAAAAAAAATAGTTTCTTTAATAAATAGTTTTTTAAATTTTTGTTTTACTGTATAACTCACAGATAATAAATTTGCTACAGAATTAATTATTTTCTATAAATAACTCGCGGGGAACCTAAAGAAATTTAGTGTAATAAATTTTTTAACAATATGTTGCTAACAGTTTAATATAAGTATAAATGTTATAATCGTAACATGCACTTATCTAAATACAATAAGCTTACTAAAATATCACGGGCTGTTTTGATGTTGAATATTATTAAAACAAATATTGTTGACTTAAAATTATTTGATTGAACAATATCAAACAAACAAATATTAATTAAATATTTTATAATTTATAAAACCACAAAAATTTACAGATAGTAAATTGTATTAATTTTTTTCTCATCTGATATAATAAGGAATATAAAGTCAAAATTATAAAATTGATTAGGTTTTAAGACAAATAACGTTTATATTATTTACAAAGAATAGTCTAGATGAAATTAATAATAACGTGAAATGCGTCATTTCAAATATCATAAATTACCTGAGTAAATTAAAGATGCAAATTAGATAAAAGTAATTAATCAAAAATATATTTTTAATATTTTATTTTTAAAACTTTATTTCGAAATATAAGTATAAATTATTGATTTTTAAGTAATCATAAATATAATATTATAATGTTTTCATAAAAATATTCAAAACTTTTAACGAAAATTCATATTCAAATAAAAGAATTTTGTTTTAAAATTTAAAATGAGTTTAAATAAATTCAAAATTGTCTCAAAACGAATACAAATTAGACAAAAGTTTAATCAATTTGTATTGAATAATACCGAAGAAAGTGTCGCAATCGAGAGAATTGAAAAGTTTTTAAAAAAATACGGAATTATGGTTTCGAATAATTTTGATAATTATGTGAATAGAATTCGATCTAAAAAAGCAATAATATTTGTCAGTCTTATTAAAATCCCACTAATAGTTAGTTCTATTCTATACCTAATTTCTGGTTTAATGAATAAACGATCGATACGTATCCTAACGGGTAATGCGTTGTATATAGTGGTAAATCAGACCAATATGAGCGCTGTTTTATTCATTACTACTCTAATTGTATTTTCAATTTATTCTGTTATACAATATCAAGAAATGACGTATAAATTAAAATTATTTTTATTTTTAAATAATTATAAAATCAAACGTATTATTCAATTAAATGTTTTGAATACAAAAAGATTGGCTCTAATTATCAATTTAATGACCAAATATTTAATGCGAGTCTTATACTGGCCGATAAATATCATTCTTTCGATAACACTAATCAGTCCAACAATTATTGTTTATTTCGATCCAAACTCTGGTTTTACATTAAGGAGTGTATTGTTTTGGTCTATACCTACATTCATATTTGTAACACAAGTATTTGCGACTGTCTCGGTAGGATTTGCAGTTATTACATTAACCACATTATATCTAAAATATAAATTTAAAGAAATAAATAGAAAACTCGAAAATAGTTTGAAATTTAAGAGTAATTCGCTTTTAATGAACGCAATCTCTGAACACATTTTGTTATCAAAACTAACGAAAGATTTAAACAATACTTTCAATTATATGATTGCAATTGTCTATTATCTATCAACTCCTTCATTAATGTTATTAATGTATTTAATTCACGCAAATGACACTAGCTATTATTTTAGATTTGTAATGGCAATTGCATTTATTGTTGTATTCTTAGCTGTATTTTTGATGAATTTATTTAGCTCTTGGATTAGCTTTTGGTCGCATAAACCTTATTTTCTATTGTATTCAACTCTAATTAAAAATCGACTTTCAATTAGAAATCGGTTGAAAATCGTTGCATTCATTGAGAGACTGTCCGGACCTGACATTGGATTTTATTGCTTAGACTTATTTCCAATGAATAACTACGAGTTCTACCTATTTTGCATTAATTGTGTTTCAATGTATATTTTAATTGTTGGCACTTTAATACATTAAATAATTAATTGTATTATTTAAACAAATAATAATAAAATGTATATCAAATGACAGAAGACTTATTTTTTATGTATTTATCAAATAAATCAACACACTAAAATGATGACATTTGAAAATAGCAGTAAACCACTGTAACCTAGTGAATTTATGGTGTAAACTACAGAATATAGTAGTGTTCTGTTTTTTATTATTTTACGTAGCTTATAAGTTATAACGGTTGCAAAACCTAACAAACGTAGGTTTGGGTTTAGTGAGTAATGTATTTATATATATGTATATATATATTTAGTTTCAAAAAAATAAAATTAAATTAAGCTTAAAAATGAAATAATTAATATTTTTAATTTAATAATTTTTTAATTGAAAAAATAATCCAGTCTGTTAACATTGTTTTCAATTAAACATCCTCTAAAACTGATTCTATTGCTTATTTCTGTAAAAATAACAAATTTACACAAGAGATGGCAATATGTGTTTCGTTAGACTATAATTATGTCGGTGCGTCGTTTAAATCGTTATTTAAATAAAAATTTAAATAAAAACAAGATGTTAAAGAATATTTGTAAATAATAATATTTTATTACCGTAATACGCCACATATTACAAATAAATATAACCAGAGTTATTACATTTTAGGAGTTAAATTGTCTAAAGTCGGTCGGGAATCGGAAGTTTAAAACTTGAAAAATTAAGAATTAAAAATATTATTTTAATATAATTTTTTTAAATTAAAAAATGTCAAATTTATCACCAAGTATAACATTTTAAGTCAAATTAGTTTTAAAACAATTTAAAGTAAATAGTTATCAACAGTTTTCCATAGGCTGTGCATTTTTAAAATCAATTTTGTTTGCAAATAAAAATTAGAATATTAAAGATATTGACAAAAAATTTTCAAAAATTACAATAAATAGTAGAATGTTTTTTAATTTTAGGAAATTAAAAAATTAAATTGTTCTAATTGATAAAAATTAGTCTGACACTACTGTGCGATCAATAATCTTTCAAACTTTAATAAAAAAAATATGATAACAATTTGTTGATAAGCATACTCTGCTCGAAATTTTCTTATCATATAATTTTGAGTTTAAATTATTTGAAGCAAATACTTATGTAATTAAACAGCAAAACATTTTTATTATTGTGAAGTTTTTTAAAGTTAAATTAAAATTTTTTGTTTAAAACATTTTAATTTCCAAAACAATGGCTGAAAATAATAATATATAACCCAGATTTTACTTTTGCGCTTATAATCAAAATTGTTTTACTCTTAAACAATTTATTACTATATTATTAATATTTTCTAATATTAATTAAAAATTTTGTATCAACTGTAAAACTGTAAAATGTATTTAAAAAAAATGGCAAACAATATGAATACAACATTTAATTATATTTTTTACATTTATTATTTTAAAAATTACAATAATTTTAAATTATTTAAAATAATTTTTTTAGAGTATTTAAAAATTTATATTTTTGCTATTATTTCTTATTAAAATTTGAAAGATTATTAATCGCACATATTATAGTGTAAAAATTTATTTGTTTAATTCAAGTTGTACACTCAAACTAATTTGTTTATTTTTAGTACTCAGGAATAAAACAGATTAAGTTATCCTATTATTAGTTATAGCCAGACATGTGCGATTGAGGCGATTCTAGTGGCTCGCTAGATTTCATGATATGACGAATAAAACTATGTTTTGTTAACAAAAACTTTATAAATAAATTTATCAAAAATAAATGTCAAATATGTTAAAGTCGAATATGTTATAACAAACAAATGTTTAGAAAATATTCTTGTGTAGAAAGTTTTATAATTGGATGTTAACTTTGGTTCGAGTTCGATCATTTAGTCATTAAACCAGAAATTAGGTATAGAATAGAACTGAATATTATCGGTATTTTAACAAAACTTACTATAATTATTGCTTTTTTAGATCGGATATTATTCACATAATCATCAAAATTATTAGATATAATAATTCCATTATTTTTAGCAAACTTTTCTATTCTTTTAATTACAACACTTTTTTTGGTGTTATTCAATACAAATTGATTAAATTTGTGGTAAATTTCGGCTCTTTTTGGAACATTTTTAAATTTATTTGAATTCATTTTTGTTTTTAAAACGTAAATAATTTTTTCATTTATATTACAAATGCATTAAACGTTATATATTTATAATTAAACAAATAAATCAATATTTTATACTTATATTTTAAAATAAAATTTTAGAAATAAATAATTAAAAGATAATTTTTGATTTATTATATTCATCTGATTTGCAAATTGCATGTACTTATGTAATTGATCATATTCTGACAAAATTTAAAAATATGTTTTTAATTTTATAAATTATATTAATTTATAATTATTTAGTGTTTTTTAATAACACTACATGTATTATCAGATCTGTCCAAGCCTAATAAACTAAACAAACATTAATGCTGATATAAATCAACTATTAAAGTTTGACAGTTGTATCATGAAAATAAATATTTACAAATTAATGTAAGTAATTATTAAATTAAAGTAATTGAATTTTAGCTTTGTTTTGAGTTTTACATTACATTTATTAATGAGACAAATAATAATAAAATTTTAAATATATTTATACAAAATACTCTTCAGATGTTTTCTTCACTTCTGTTAACAGCGAATGAGTACTGAATGTGAGTTAAAACAAAAACTTTGACTGCATTTCAAACAGACTTCGGGGTGACAGGCCAGGGCGTGTTTTATATATTAATAAACCAATGGAAATGTTTCAAATATTTAGTCAAATTTTTTCTAACAATATGTTTATATCACGATATTATGTGTATAAATCTGTAATGGGTTAACAAGTACTAGATATTTGTTTATAATTTTAAATGGTTAATAAGTTTACAAAAATATTTATACAAACCAAATTAAAATTTAAAAAAAATTTATTAACATTTAAAACGTTAATTAACCTAACAAACAAAAAACAATGTATTGGCAGTGTCTCAAGTCTAGCCAAGTAGGAAATTTCAAATATGTTTTTTTATATTTTAACTAAAATGTAAATGTAAATAACAAACATTATAAAACCTAAAATTAAATTTATTTTAAATAATAAAAATTGTGTTTATTATAAATAGACTGAGATCAAATAGGCGATTTATAGACTTTTTCAAAAATTTGGACATAAACAAAAATTATTAAAAAAGTAAAATATAAATTTGGTTATTTCAAATATGATTATGTCGAATATGCTAATGTTGAATATAATATCGAATATAATAATGTCGAATATAATAATGTCGAATATAATAATGTCAAATATAATAATCTCGAATATAATAATGTCAAATATAATAATGTCGAATATGATAATATCAAATATAATAATCTCGAATATAATAATGTCAAATATAATAATCTCGAATATAATAATGTCGAATATGATAATGTCGAATATAATAATGTCGAATATGATAATGTCGAATATGATAATGTCGAATATGAT
>JAQFXP010002557.1:0-14767 GCA_034693685.1 Belba bartosi | reverse complement strand
TAGGTTTTTGGCCAAAATTTTGGAAAAAATCCCCACCCTGATCCCCCCCTGGATCGGCCGACCTTCTCAATCCCTGGTGTATGACTCTTCTGAAATTAACATGATTAAATGATCAGCTCACGAAATATAATTAAATTTAACCCGCCTATTTTAAATTTTGGAGAACTATAGTTTAGGGGGTACCATTACTACAAAAAAGCCACAATGTCACATTCTTATATATTAATGTTAATATATTTTGAAACACATTTTAATTTTATGTAACCTATAATTTTAAATTAGATCTGATCTACAACTAAGAAAATTTGAATTTCATCCAAAAAAGTGTCCGATTTTTAAATTTAAATCAATCAATCATTCAATCAATTCTGTCATTGACTTTCAACACTCAGTCAATAAAGTAAAACTAACTTTAGTTTTGTTTACAAATAGTCGCCAAAAAACTCTTTTTACTAAAAACATCAAAAATAACACTGACAATCAATATGTCAGCTTTTACATATTATAAACTACAGTAATTGAACTTGAATAAAATATTATAACATTCTCAATTGTTATATTAACCAGATTGTAGTTTGATCTGGAGTTTATAGCATATAAATTATGACTATGTAACTTTAATAAAGATATTACTTCAATGTTAAGCATATTAGCTGATACAATACAACTTATTTAAAAGTAAACGTGTTCAAATCTTATCTCCGTAAACTATGGGCGTTTAAAAATAATTTTCTTTATTAACATAATTAATATATATTTGTCATAATTTAAGCGAAAATAACTTTTCAATATTGGGACAACAGTCGGGTCGGAAGGAAAGTAAGATCTTTCTGATTGTGTAAATTTATGCTGAAATTAAAGTCAATTGATTATCGCATATAATATACTGCATAAGAAATTTGATCTTAATTTTTAAAAATATTTAATAAATTTATTTATTATAAAACTAATGATTAAAGATATTTCAGTGGTTTTTCCTAATTATGGTCTAATCGCGTGAAAGAAATATTAAGAACTAATGGAATAATAAATCTATTGATATATCAATAATACGAATGTATGACAACAAACATAAGTTGTGTAAACATACAATGATTAATGAGTTTCTTAAGAGTTCTATTGATATATTTCATTGAATGCAGTTTTCGGCTCATAATAGCAAATATTCAATATATAATCGATTTATACGAATCGAATAACAATTGTTTCAATTTTCTAACGATTCTCAAGGATTAAAATTATTGAATTAATGGTAAATTTGTTTCAAAACTTAGTTTTATTTATTATTAATAAAACTAGATTATTTTTTAATACTTTTCATTTAAATTAAACCGGAACAACCAGAGTCATTCTGTTTTATCTTGTCAAATCATTATAGCAACCGTTTCATATCTGTATATATGTGCTCAGAAGCGATGTAGTAGACATAGTTGTTGCCCGTACCATTTTTTATTAATTGTTAATTCGCTTTTACTTCGCAATTTAAATCTTAAATTAAAAAGTGTATATTCAATACTGACCAAGGTAAACATTGCAAATATGTTTTTTTACATGTTAAGTTGATAGTAAAATAAAGTAGTAATCAATGTACTGATATTTAAACTTTAGAGTTTACTTGATATTGCATGGCTCTATTAAATTTTGCACTCATCATATAAAGCATTATAAATCATAATAAAGTAAAATAAACTTAATTCTCAATTTAATAAATTTTAAATGAATTAAATTTTAGGTTTTAAAATATTTAGATCGTACTCAATGACAAAATTTTGTCAGATGCATTTTGAGTACAATATTTAAACATTACGTGCAAGTTTAAAACAATATCAACGTTTCATGGTTAATCTTTTCTTTGAACAATAGTAAAAAGTAAACAAATTAGCTTAAGTGTACAATTAGCTTATTTAAATTTGTTTTATATTTGCTAAAACTATGCTAGTAATAATTTTAACCTAGTTGATTAAAACTGATTACACAAAATATATAAAACTATAAAAATATATATTGATATTAATTGTATACTATTAATATATCATAAATATAGTAATTATAAATTCATCAAAACACATAAAAAGTTATCAATATTACTAATGATTGGTTTGTTACTTGTAAGTTTTTAAATACGGTAAGTTATTTTATAAACATTAGATAATTTTATATCAGTTAAAAACAATAAATCAAATTTAAATTATAAAAATAAATAATATAAATTATAATTGTTTTTTTTATTTGATTCGGGTTGGATTTCGGGTCGGGTCAGAAATTTTTGTTTGTCGGGTCAGGTCGGGTCGGTTCGGGTTAACACCTTAGAAATGTCGGGTCGAATCGGGTTGGCAACCGATTCTTGTCTCTACTTAAAGTATTACGTTTTGAAATAAACGATTGCTTTTCATATACAATATTACAATTAATAGAGAGAATAGGCAACTGATTGAATAACAAAATGCAAACATTATAATAACCGATATAAATGGCTATTTGATTAAATTAAATTTTAACATAATTTAATCAAAACACCAAAAAATAAATAATAAAAACAAAACATTAATTGAAAATTAATTCAAATATCGATTCATTAGTGTTCAGAACAATTTGCATTCAATTGAATTTGAATCCAATTTACATTCAATTGTTTTCGCAAATAATCATATAAATAGTCTATTAATAATCTTTTGCCACTAATTTAGAATCAAATCAATCAAATTATAGCAATTTATTAGTAATTACTTATTGTTGTTAAGAATATTTGTTTTATATTTCAATCTATGGGTTAAAAATGTCTTTAATTTAAAATGATTTCTATGTATGGCTCTTCTGAGATTAACAAGATAAAAAGGCTAATGTGTAGAAGTATAACGCGCCTATTTTGAATTTGAGCGCTTCTACTATATAGTATCAGACTTATTTTTGCCATTGAGTGCGAATGTTTTTATATTTTAAAATGCATACATTATTAAAGAAAATACGATATATTTAATTAGTAAATGGGTTATAAAAAACCAAATTGGTTGACTCGAGTGATTGTTTGCTGTAATTGGATTAATTTAATTGTGTTCTATTGCTGACGTTATTTGTGGTAATTTTGAAAATATATCAAAAAAGGTTTGATTTTTTGGTCGAATTGAGAGATAAAGTAAATGTGATTTAGACTTAAATCCAATCAACCGATGGATCAGTTAATAGATATCAACTGTTTTAAGCATTTGAACGGAAAGATAACCGAAAGAGAGTTTAAAAATATTAAGATTTTGAGTGTTTTCGCGAATAACTCAAAAATATATGTGACTCATGCGGACGAAGTGTATGGGTTTGGAGATAATGGCTTCGGATGTCTGGGTTTGGGAGTAATGGATCCATTGATTACAAGACCGACACTGAATAGGACACTAACCCACAAACGATTGTCGAATATATTCTTGGGTTACAGTCACTGCATAGGTATGACCCGTACCGGTCAGTGCTATTCCTGGGGTTTCAATGATTTCGGCCAATTGGGCGACGGCTCGACCGACACATCCGCAACGCCTCGACTCATAGAAGGCCTTCGAAACAAACGAGTCGTATATGTCGGCTGCGGTAGTTCACACAATCTGGCCATTACCTGCTCGGGCCGGCTGTACGCCTGGGGCCGCAACCATACCGGCCAACTCGGGGACAACACGTTTGAAGACCGCTATTGGCCGACACTTATTCCGTTTGATTGCAAAATACGAGCCGTTTGTTGCGGTAAAACACATTCAATAGCACTGAATGAGAGGGGAATGGCATACGTCTGGGGCTCTAATAAATTCGGACAATTGGGTCGAAAGTCAATAATGGATTCAAATACAGGAAAAGCGATTCCATCCGCGAAACCACTTTTGGTCAATACATTGGCGACCGATGTCTTCACGCGCATCAGTTCCGGACCTCTTCACTCACTACTGTTGACCTCTTCAGGCGATCTCTACAGCTTTGGAATCAACGAATTCGGCCAAATAGGGAACGGATCCGAAGAGAATCAATACATTCCGGTTCGAATCAATGGTGACATTAAGTTCAAAGATATCGCCACTTCTTATATCAATCACATATCGACTGCCCTTTCAGTCGATAACAAGTTCTACGTCTGGGGTCTTATCAGAGACGGAGAGACAGAAAAATATTTCTTAAAACCAGAAGAGATCCGATTGGAACCGACGGAACCGAAGACTTTATTCCAATTGTACGCCAAGTTTGGGATCTATCGAATCACTTATTTATCGATTTGTGTCGACAACAAAGAAGTTAAAGCTTTGTATCCATTAAGTGATGACACGTTTGGCAAACATTCGAATCATTCAAAGAATTACGATTCGAGCGATTCAGCCATTGCTTCGAATCAAACACTTATTGCAAATAAAATTCCAAAAACAGTCGAAAATTTGTTAAATAATTCAATGACTACTAAATCAAATCCTATTTTGAACTCTTTGATCGATTCCTTCAATAATCGTAACAATTATGACATTCGGTTCCGAATCAATTCGGAGGACATATTCGCCCATAAAATCATTATAAGTATTCGAAACCAAAAGTTTTGGCAAAATTGCGAAAAACGTTTGGATAAAGAAAATAATGAAATTCGTGTCGAAGACCATTCATATGAAAGTATTTTCGCTTTAATTCGATATTTCTATACAAATAGTGTTAATATTGAGACCGAATTTGTTGTCGATTTGCTTCGTTTGGCCGACATTTATGAAGAACAAGAGATTAAAGATAATTGCAAACAGTTTTTGGCCAATAATCTCGATTTGGAAAACATTTGCAAATTCTATACAAAAGCTATTGAACAGGAATTGCAAGAATTGGAGAAAATTTGTATTGAATTTGTAGTAAAATATTATCGAATTGTTTGTCTGACTCTTGAATACCGAGAAATGAACGACTCTTTCGCCAAAAAGATGATTATCTCAGCCATGAATTGCATCGAAGAATCCAATTCTAGTTCCGGATCTAAACGATCTTCAGTTGAGTCGGAAAGTGAGTCGAATCACAAAAAGCGAATTAAGTCTTAAAACAAAGAATTTTGTCATTTGTTTCCATTTATTCATATTTCCCAAACATTGATATTCTCTAATAATTTGATTTATTTGTTATTTCTATGCAAAACATAATATATTATAATTTTTTTCCGCTTAACTGTATTTTATAAATTATAATAATTAAAAATATTATTTAAAATTATAAAACAATAAACAACCTTGTATAATTTTCGTAAAATTTGATAATTTTTTATTTTTATATTGTTTAGTGAATTAATTATTTTTTTTGGAGAGAATTAAAATTCAATATAATAAGTAAATTCTATTCAAAATATTTGAATACTCTCTTCACTCTTCACTCAAAATCTATGTATATCTTATTGTCAATTTGAAACAAATAAAAATTATTCGATTTTTTATTTACTTTAATATTTTAAATGTTTATAAAATTGTTTTAATAAAAGATTTGGCAAAACATATACAAATGCTTAGAGATTGATAGCTCATCTAACCCCCACCCCCAAAGATTTTGCATTTATTCCCCCGGTTTTTGACCGTCAAAAAGTACTTTTCCTTTTTATGATTTGTCGATCGCCAAAAGGTTTAATAATTTGCCCTAAATTTGTGTTAAATCCAGTTTAAATTCAGTTAAATAGTGTTAAATAGCAAAATTATGTGATTTAAGGCACTGGAATGCAACTCAATTAAAAAAGTTAAGATTTTTATTATAATTTGTGTACAATTAATATTACAACAATCTTTTATAAACGGTGACTCACTGAGCATACTGGCCGGTGACATTCCAGGGCGTGTTTTACATATTCGTATACCAATAGAAAAGCTTCAAATATTTAATAAAATTTTCTAACAATACGTTTGTATCATTTTAATAAGTATATGAATCTGTTATGAGCCAAATAAGCACTAGCTATTTTACTTATAATTTGGGAATAGCGAATATGTTCACATAAATATATATTTATACAAAACAAATTAAAATAATTTTAAAGTTCAAAAAAGTTTATAAACATTTTATTAAAGTTTATCAAGCAAACAAATACAAAGAATCTTTAGTATTCTAAAAATGTTTAAGCAGAAAATTCAGATATGCTATTCTGCATGTTAATTAAACAGCAAAGATTTAGAAAGTAGGCCAATCCAGGGGGATCAGGGGGGAAAAATGTTCAAATATTTTTGTTAAAAACTTTTTATCAAATGATAAAATTTTATTTTATTTAAATAAATTTAAACTGGATTTATTAGCAATTTTGTTTAAAAATTTGATAGCCACCTTTGGCTCCCGGCAAAAAGTCGTGGTGATATTTTTTACAGATTAAATGATATAAGAGATAAATGTCAATTTTCAAAATTAGGGTAAATTTTTGGTTGATTTCTTTTATCAATTTCTGCTAAACAGCAATTATAAATAACTAATATTTTGAACATTAAAAGTTAATCTATCTCTTTCATTAAGAAAATGTGTGATCATGATAAATAAACAAATTATTAATACAATTTTAATTCTATTTTTAAATATATTAATATAATATAAATTAATAAATTATGATGTTAGTAAAGTAACAACTTTCGAGTTAAATATTACAATTTATTTATTTATTTTAAATTCAAATTTTAAAAATTAAACTATAAATATATAATATTTTTTAAAGATCTAGTTAAGTTATAAAAACTTTAAACAATACATTTTGTTAATACTAAAATATAATTAGATACGTGTAATTTTGTTTTTTAAAAATTTGTTCTAGAACAATTTTCATTAGTATTACATATTTAAAAGTGCAATGTTTGCAAAGCATTCAAATTAAACATTTTTAAACAAAATATTTTTATAATTATTAATTTTAAAAATTAATGACAGATATAATTTTGAATATTTAAATGTTACTTGCATGGAAAATTTTAAAGACAATAAAATTATTTTTATTAAAAATTTCTATTTTTAATATAACTCAATTTACATTTTGAAATTAGTATAATTTAATTTAAAAAATTTTATTTTAATTTTTAAAATTATAACTAACAAAAAATTTTTAAATAATTATTAAAAAAAATTTTGTTTAAATATAATCAAGAATGCTTAACTTGTATGCATCAGAAACATTGCATTTTAAATTTGTAGTAATAATTAAAATTATTCCAGATTAAAATTTAATAAAACAAAATACATTTATCTAATTATATTAACAAAATGTATTATTTGAATTTTTTTTATAAATCAGTTAGTTTTTACTGAGATTTTATCATGCCACAAATTAACTAAGTATAATTTTATAAAATTGTTAGTGTGATAAATTCTTAATAAAATTCCATTACTGCAAAAAACATTAAGATAATAATCTAGTATTTTTTTTATATAATTTATATAATATGATTGCTAAGCAATTTTAAGTTTATTAAAGAAACCCCTAATTGCACAACATTTCCTGTGGGGACCTTATAAATTACAAAACTGCACATTCATCTATCACGTATACAATAATTTCAATAATTCAGCCTAATTCTAATTGGTTGTGACGCGTCTTTTTACATTAAGCTCACTGAATTAAGGCCAGGATGAATTAAGGTATTGACTCTGTTAGTGAAACCTGGGCCATTTTTTATTGGTTTGTATAATATGACTGTCACATAACTGTTTGTTGATTGGTTGAAGGCGTTAACGTATTTGATATTTGCCCATTTGAAAGTGAGCGCCCCTTAACCAATCAAAGTCGCTTACATAGTAAACAAACTGAAAAGAGCCGAAGTTTCACTAACAGTCGATAAGGTATTGCGGTTTTTGGAGAAAGTCTCTTCCCCTTATTTCCCTCATTCCCCTCTACCCTAGGTTTGACATCAATTGAGTGAATGACTGACAAAAACTGTATTAAAAACGTATTTATTGTTTAGACTTAGGCTTTGGTTTAAAAGTGTTGTAATATTTTCAAATAATTGTGATTTGAATTGAATTGAATTAATTAGTCAATCGATGGATCAATTAATAGATATAAACAGTTTTAGACACTTAAACGGAAAGATAACCGAAAAAGAGTTCAAAAATCTGAATATTTTGACGGTTTTTGCCAAAAACGCCAAAATAATAGTGACTAAAGCGGACGAAGTGTATGGGTTTGGAGACAATGGCTTCGGATGTCTGGGTTTGGGAGTAATGGATCCACTCATCTCCCGACCAATGCTTAACCGAACTCTAAGCCACAAACGGTTAGTGAATATATACTTCGGTTACAGTCACTGCATAGGTCTGACCCGCTCGGGTCAGTGCTATTCCTGGGGAAACAACGATTTCGGCCAATTGGGTGACGGCTCTCAACAGACATCAGCGACGCCTCGGCTTATAGAAGGGCTGAAACATAAAAGAGTTGTTCGAATCGGTTGCGGAAATTCACACAACTTAGTGCTCACCGATTCGGGCCGTCTCTACGCCTGGGGTCGCAACCATACCGGCCAAGTAGGGGACCAGACGTTTAAGGACTCGGATTGGCCCACATTTATACCTTTTGAGAGAAAAGTAATTTCTATTTCTTGCGGTAAAACACATTCAATAGCACTGACTGAAGACGGAATGGCATACCTCTGGGGCTCTAATAAATTCGGACAATTGGGCCAAAAGGCAATTGTCGATCGGAATACAAGTAAAGCTCGTCCTTCTTCACGGCCTCTACGTCTCGACTGCTTAGCCGTCGATGTCTTCACTCAAGTATGTTGTGGTCCTAATCACTCACTACTGTTGACCTCTTCGGGCGATATCTACGGCTTCGGCGCCAATGACTTCGGACAAGTGGGCAACGGATCCGAAGAAAATCAATTCATTCCGGTTCGAGTCAATGGCGACATTAGGTTCAAAGATATCGCCACTTCTTATATGTGTCACACCTCGACCGCCCTTTCCGTCGACAATAGGTTCTATGTCTGGGGTCTGACGCGTCGGAACGAAATGGACAAATATTTCTTAGAACCCGAACCCGTGAGTACCGGCCCTTCACAGCCCAGGACTCTGTTTCAGATTTACGCAAATTCTGCTATTTTTCCGATTACTTATAAGTCGATTGCAGTAAATGATAGAGAAATCAGAGCTTTGTATCCATTAAGTGGCGATACATTTGGCAAAGAATCCAATTATTCAAAAGTTTATGATTCGGATCAAACACTTATTGCAAATAATACAAAAACAGTCGAAAATATGTCGAATAATTCAATGACTACTGAAGTAAATCCTTTATCGAATTCTTTGATTCAATCGTTCAATAATCGTAACAATTATGACATTCGGTTCCGAATCAATTCGGAGGACATATTCGCCCATAAAATCATTATAAGTATTCGAAACCAAAAGTTTTGGCAAAATTGCGAAAAACGTTTGGATAAAGAAAATAATGAAATTCGTGTCGAAGACCATTCATATGAAAGTATTTTCGCTTTAATTCGATATTTCTATACAAATAGTGTTAATATTGAGACCGAATTTGTTGTCGATTTGCTTCGTTTGGCCGACATTTATGAAGAACAAGAGATTAAAGATAATTGCAAACAGTTTTTGGCCAATAATCTCGATTTGGAAAACATTTGCAAATTCTATACAAAAGCTATTGAACAGGAATTGCAAGAATTGGAGAAAATTTGTATTGAATTTGTGGCAAAAAAGTATCAAATTATTTGTTTAACTGCAGAATATCAGCGAATGGACGACTCTTTTGCTAAAAAGATGATAATCTCCGCATTGGGTAGTCTTCCCGAGCACTCAACTAATGCCAGTTCTAAAAGATCTTCAGTTTTATCCGAAACCGAAGATTTAATTATTCAAAAACGGAGTAGAATTGTTGCAAATATTTAACATTTTTCTTAAATATTTTATAAAAATCTCTAATTTTTTCATTAATTGATTTTCATTTTTTTTCTTTAAAAATATTTTTCTTATTTAAAATTTATAGAAATCAATAATTTTTTGTTTTTTTTTTAATATTATTTCATTTATTGTATTTTTGTTGTATTAATATATCTTTTTTTTAATAAATAAAAATTGAATTTAAAATTAATTTCAAGTTTTTGATTGATTTACATATTTATAGAATATATTCGTAATGTAATTAAAATACCGAAAATTAATTTTTTGTTTCAAATTATTTCAATTTTAAACACATTTTTACAATTGTTTTGTTTATATAACAATAAATATTTTGTAAATATTTGTAATTATTGATAAAAACGTTCACTACATTAAAATACTAACCATTGTTACAAATTAATTAATTTTCATTTTATTAGACTTTTTACACATATTTATATTATTCATAAGTTTTTATAATTCACTTTTATATCTTTTATTCCATATTTTATTCGATTTAAAATATTATATTTTAATCAATACTTTAGTATTTGTTTCCCATTTATTCTCTGGACAATAGATATGAAGAACTTTTATACAATTCAAGGTTTTAGTACAGAATCGATTCAATTATTCTTGTTTTAAAATTAAATTTTATATAATTTGGATCCTGCTAATTAGTATTAAACAATATGTTTATCTAAAGCATTTTATAAGTATTGATTCAAAATATTGTTTACTTTAAATGTTACCAACAAAGGCATACAAAGTCAAACCAAAACTTTATTATTAAATAAAAACATGTTAATCTTAAAGTTTTTGTTCAACTTCTTATGTCTTTCTCTACTTTTCAAAATAAATATATTTCAATATATTAGACATTTTCTCATATGGACTGAATCACAGAAATTCATTAAAATTGTTTATCAGTCAGTAGACGATTGATTAGTGATTTAAAGCTATCTGTAGTTTATTTGTCGCTTGTATGCAATTTATCTAGGTTCAATTTCTTCCTTTCCTCTAATGCACACATCCGTAGGAAATGATCTGTTTTTCTAATTTGTGGTTAAATTCAATCTTCAATTAATTATAATTCTAATTATTAATTCTAGACTTTACTGCAGAAAAATTTAATAATTTGATCGAAATATTCCGTTTAATTAATTTTTAGATTAAAATAGTATTTAAGGGATTTAACGGAAAACTAAACGAGAAATGATTCCTTAATTGTAAATAATGACTATGAATACACGTGTGACTAATTGGGCTTATGAATTTTTGCTTGTTAATGTGCACTCGAGTCATCGTTTCTAAATTAAATTATTTTTTAAAAATAAATGTATTTTTAATAACTTAAATGTTAAGTAAAATATATAAAAGCGTATATTTGAAATTTTAATTATATTATCAATTAAGATATCATTTAATAGTTTAGTTTTAATACGAATATAAAATTTCTCTATAAAGTGGCTTGAGAATTTTAAAAAATACTTCTAATTTTTAATGAACTTTTAATTTTTAAAAATAAAATATGCAAAATATGTTGTACTTTAATATTTAGTCAGATGTTTGGTTATTCGAAAAAATAAATAAAATTTTAAATAATTAAGATAAAATAAAACAAAATTTGCAATTATAATCTTTTCAATTTATAAAAATATTTATAAGTCTCATTATTTAAAATTATTTACTGGAGAAACGTATAAATTAACAAGCAATATACAGTCATTAATTAAACAGTCATGTACGAAACCAAAATTATGCAATTTATATTGTCGGTGAAGTGATCAAAACTTTTTCTAATTTAAATTGACGTCACTTTCTTAGCTTGATTTTTATTTCTTATTATTAAAGTTACTCGATTTTAAGTTGACAGTGAAAATACACAACTCATAGCGTTATTATTTAGAAATATAATATATATTTAATATAATTTTTAATATTATAATATAATACTATATATATTTAATAAGTTTAAGTATATACAATAAACATTACAAATATTGCCAAGTGAAATCAGTTTAAAATTAGAAAAAAATATCGATCACTTTGCATAATTTTGGTTTTGTACCATACTTTCGCTAAATAGTGACTGTACATATAAATTAGTTACTTAGTTAAAACAAACTAACTTAACAAAATTAATTTGTAAATTTTAGTCATTATAAAAAGAATAGAAATCTATTCTGTAATTCAATATTTGTCTATTGACAAGCTCTGTTACGCAACGCCCTGCCTCCTATTTTGTTGAAATTTTGTAAATCAAAAGCACTCAACATATAACGGATATATGAAAAAAGTTTTGGCAGAAATAGGAGCGTTGCATAACAGAGCTCGTGAGTCAAATGAGAATAAAACAAAGTTTCAAAGGCCTATAAACAGCAAAATTCCTACTCTTTCTTATTTTTGTCAATTATGTTCAGAATTTAATTATAAGGAAACCAATGAAATAGCGGTTCAATTAGCAAATATATTCAATGCAAAAGCCATCAAAATCCATGAACTTGATTTTTTCCTTGCTAAATAAAGGTTGAAATGTTGTTTAAAGTAATTTAATCAATACATGTACTCAAAATTTACTACAAACTAGGTTTTCAATTATATTGACAAAAAAGAACATTTTTGTTTGAGAATAAATAATTGAAAATATGATTCAAGCAATAAATCGATAATTTGCTTTAAATCTACATTTTATTCTATGTTCAGAAGTTTGTAATAAATTATTTTATTTTAAAAATACGGTAATTATCAATTGGCAAAATACTATTTATAAGTTTTATACAAAACTTAGATTTTTGTTCAATTAATTGCTCGAATAATTAATTTGAAATCAAAGCACATTTTAACGGACGTTAAAAATTCAATATTTTATAGGTATTTGAGCCAATATTCAGTCACTTTTGTCATTCAGTCTTACGGTTACAGACAATCAATACAAATATTAATTAATTAATGAAAATACTATAAACATATAAATACTCTAAAACTAAGTGGCGATCAGTTCCAGATAGGGATTGTCTTCAACTCCATTAGTATCCGAAGCTCTGTTATCAACACATTTATTATCATCACTACTATTATTACGACTAGTATTACAACTATTGTTATTAACTTTAGTTTGTTTTGTATCACAAGTTTGTCGACAACTACTACTGTTATCATAAGTCTTAATCTGAGTATTACTACTATATTCGCCATCACTTCCATCGCCAGACACTTCCTCGTTGTCGTCAATGTCATCGAAAATAGGAATCACATAATTGATGTCATCAGAGGTCGAACTGCTCTTCTCTTTAATCAATTTGTGAGCCGACGGCGCAGTGGGTTCTGCGTCTCCTTTCCTTATCTTAAACAGTCTGCGCGGGGAAGGAGTGGTCGCTCGCGAAGAATTGGTTCCCAATTCAAGAGTTGTTTTTGAAATATTTGGAGTACAGGGCGCAGAACTACGGCTCCGGCTATAGCGCGACCTATGGCTCGTTGATGTCGTACTGAAACTACAGGACTGTCGGCTATTGGACCGACAATTGGCCTTATATTGGGCCCAATTGGTTATCGCTCTCTTCAGTTGTCGCATCACTTCGTGACCATTGCTGGTACGGAAAGAGAAGACTCCCTCTCCGGTCGAACAGCGCCTTTCATACAATTAGATTCAAATTCAGTATTTTCTCATTAAATTCAATTTTCTATTTTTATTTATCGCTAATTATAGTTAATCTATAAAAACTAATCCAAACAACCCATACCTTCCGACTTCAAGTGTGACCACAGTTTGTCTTTTATCGCATTTATTCGTTGAGTTAATTAGAGAACAATTCTTACTCTTCGCCGACTCGTGTCTGTACTGTCTAATGAAGGCAATTGGCCACAAGAGGAAGCACTCAAAGTCACCAATTCTGGCCACACCCACACCCCGAGTAAAGATAACCAGTTGAAGTTGGCCGCGAAGACAGGCCCGTTCCGAGGCCTCGGTTGATAGCACATACACCTGAAAGCGCTCCAATACCAGACCCGCTATAAAGATAAGCAATCAATTGATTAGATTTCGAAACAAATTTTTTTTTTAATTTAAATTTTTTCTAAAATATATACATTTCTATAGCATTTAAAAATTAATATTAAATTTCTCATTAAATATAAGTCCAATTAAAGCCCTAATAGTTATGAGGAATAGAAACACTTTAATACTCAAATTTTAACATTAATAGTTTGTATGCAATTCTGTAGATTAAAACATAATTAGATTCTAATTTTATATACAATATAATGTAAGTATATAATAGAAAAATAATAAATGAGAAGTTATTTGACTGCAAACGGTGTTAATTATCTGAATTATAGTCTTTCTCTCGTTTCTAGTCTCTAATCATTAGTAGTAATTGGATTTTGAATGGATTACACTCTCAATAAAGAGAAGACTATTTCTAGTAAACAAAATATTCTAATTTATGAATAGAAAAATTTTTCATTAATTAATTTATTAGTCATTCAAATAAATTTGCATTAAGTCACTGAAATTTATTGCATAATAATCTGATTAATTTCTAAACATAATTAAATAAAAATAAAACAAAAAGTGATAATATCTTAAATATAAAATTAACGTTTGGTTGACTTTTTGACATGATTTTCGCTTTATACTTGAAGTTTACATGTATAAATAATGCTATTTAAATGTTGCTTGTTAACATTCAAATTGCAAATTAATGCTTAAATTTTTAGATTGGTTCTGAATATTTAAAGAAAGCATTTTATGTTATTAATTAAGTAACAATTAATTAAAAGCTTTTATTTAAGATTTATATACAAAATAAATAAGAATTGAATTGAAGTCTCATTTAACCAGGGATCGAGAAGGGGGGATCAGGCAAAAATCCCCCCTGATTTTGAAAATTTGGATTTATCCCCCCCCCCTAGCATTTGG
>JAQFXP010002556.1:0-14768 GCA_034693685.1 Belba bartosi | reverse complement strand
GTAATAATACTATAATACGTTTAAACTATAACTAGCTATGTTTATTATAACATAATAATTACAGCTAGCTAAATTTTAAAATTATAAAATTATGATTACTTTATTTTAATATCAATTTAACATGTAAAAAGCATACCTTTATTAGTTTACCTAATGATACAAAAAAAAATTCCCGGAAAATAATTTTGGGTTTAATGTATACATCAATCACATTGAAATATTCTAGAATATTATCTTAAATGCAAATATTATATAATTGCTGTTTTCTAATTCATACGGACACCCTATATTGCTTAACAAACTTTAATTACTACCTTTGCCGAGCTTTTTGTCTGATGTCTCTATTCCGATATTAAAGTGTGTCATTGCGTCAAAGCTTTTAACTCGATATTCGTTTATTTCTTTAATTGTGTGCATAAATCACTTGATATCTACTTTCCAACTCTCTGTTGTGTTGTCTCTCAAAACTTTTACTATCGTTTACAATGTAATTGCAAATTGATTTATTAGACAATATTTACATTTTC
Organism: Belba bartosi; assembly: GCA_034693685.1. Taxonomy (NCBI): domain Eukaryota; kingdom Metazoa; phylum Arthropoda; class Arachnida; order Sarcoptiformes; family Damaeidae; genus Belba; species Belba bartosi. The sequence continues at coordinate 14,241 of JAQFXP010002556.1, read as the reverse complement.
TTCAAATCAATTATTTCCAATTAATTACTTCTATAAATGTTTTTCAAAGATTATTGCTATGCATTCAAAGTTAACAAAATATCAATTTATTCAATTGAAAAAAGTTGGTTAAACATAGATTAAGTAATATATTACTTTAGTAATAAAGAAAATTATTTAAATTACTAATTATAGCTTAATGTAAATATTCTGATATATCCAATTATAATAATTATTTAGATTTAGTGATAAATATATAATTATTTTAATGATAAGAATGGAAAAGCATAAACAATTGCAAAAAGTAACTTGCCTGCTATTGTGAGAATTTTTTATTCTTTATGAGAAAAATTTAAAACCCAAACTTTGCTCTAAATAAATCAATTTAGAAATACAAATTAAATGAAAATAATATTAGAATTGAATAAAAATGGAAATGAAATTTATTTTTTCAATGACAACTGCTTTTTTCAATTGTTTCGATAATTTGAAGATATTATACCGATTTGTACGTGATTTAAGCCAAAATATTTTTTAACTTTACATTGAATACATTATTGAATTTGTAAATAATAATCTGAATTTAAAATATTCTGTACTTATGAAACGTACAAATCACTGCAAAGGTCTGAGAGAATGGACTGAATTATGCATTAATGAGATATAGTTTTGAATTAATTTGAAACGATTTGTCGAAACAATTGATTGATGTTTGGTATGATATTTGCAGAAAAACCAATACGTAAGTCATGTCGAACATGAGTCACAAATACTAAAATCATTTCCTAAAGAGATTGCTAACACTGGAATCGATCTAAAAAGTTTGGTGAGTCCTGTGCTAACTGTGCTTTTCAGAGCAACTAATATCTGATAACAATCGCTAACGCATTAAACAATTGAATCAAATTAATAGAAAAACTCTTATGTGTCAACTGCTGAACATAATGTGGTCAATAAAAATGCGCTCAACAAAGAATTTTTGCCGATTGGCGTAAATATTAACTCAATTGTAAGTCTTTTAACGCTTTTTTGTCAACTTTAATCATAAACTAACTTATTATATAATAATAGCGTAGTGTAGGTGTTATTTACACTTTGGCTTCAAATCTAAACTTAGTTAACGACTCATAAGAATTATTTTTGTATTTTTACGACTGTATCTCAACTTAGTTTCTTGCGCTAAGAGAGACTCAGTTTCAGTTCGAAAATTATTTAAATATTGAAAACTGTTTTCATTTTAGAAATCGACTTTCAATAGTGAACTAGAGATGAGTGAAGGAGAAAAAGTAGACAAGACGAGAGGAACCAAAAAGTTTGCTCAGGTATGTAAAACTGTTCTACCTTTTCGAATCTACTCTTAATTAGTGCTGTATTTCATTATTTGCTAATAAGACAACAAAAAATTAGAAACGATGTACTCATAAACTAATTGTATGAATGACTCATTTTTTTCTTCTGAAAACCCAATTCCGAACTAAACAACCAATTATCTAAAGATCAGAAACAAAACTAGAATTCATTGCTTCATTGAAAAGAATAAGTGTTCGACTATTTCTACTGTTCTGACTGTAGGCGTACTTCCGATCTCTTGCCTTCAGTGCAATCCTTATAATTTGATTGAATTTATCAAAATTGGGAATTGATTTTATTACTATCAAAACAACAACACAACTCGTTTTGGGTTAAATTAATTTTATCGATTGAAAAATCAAGTTTGAAGTAAAAAAAAGTTAAATGAGTGTTTGATAAAGGCTAGCAACAAAATGTTGTGATTTGAATCTAAATCCTATTCGAGAAACAGCTATTTTCCGACTAAACAATTGTTAAATTACAGCTTACGTTCATTAAAGGACTAAATATTATTTAAACCCAACCAAAGGCTTAAAGTTTGATCAGTTCAGTCTGTGTTAAGTTAAGATGTTAACTGAGATTGTGTTCAAAACTAGCAATTATTTAAATGAGTCGAAAGGCTTGAATAATGCATTAAATCCAGAATTACATGTCGTCTATAAATATAGTTTTGATATAAGTTAAACCAATTGATGAATTGATGCTAAATTAAAAGATTTTATTTGAACCTGAGTTGAGTCGTTGATTACATTAGATTAATTTCCTTATAGGAATATATTTACAATTTGATAATGAGTTTGTGTTTGAAATGATATGAGAGTTATTATAACGGTAGGAGTTGTGAGTCATAGATAGATAGGCTGTGACGGGTCCCGAGTTACTCAATATTGGTTAAGATAGTGTCTAATAGAGTATATAAAGCGCTTGTAATTGATATTTAATTATTTAATTAATCAAATGAGACATTTGCACGAAAGCAATAGCAAAGACTACAATCAAATAACCTTAAAATTGCACAAAAACAGATGGAATGCCAATATATCAACGGTAATGATATATTTGATAGTATATCGTATACATCGTTCAGCACTGCTTGTAGTGTAAGTCACCTAACATTGAGCACTGCCTTAACACTATTCTCTTTCCAATTCGTTAATTTGAATTAATTTTGTTATCAATTTTTATTCGAAAACAGGTTAACAAAGATGTTGACTCGATCTGCAAAGTCTGTACTAAACATGTGTATCAAATGGAGAAAATCAAAGCCGAAAAGTCTGTATTTCATAAGCAATGCTTTCGATGCAAGGAATGCAATAAACAGTTGAAGTGAGTCTCAGTTCTTCACTAACCAAAGCATTCAATTGAATTGATTTGATTTGATTTGGTCTTAAATTGGTTAATATCATATCATACAGTGTTGACAGCTATTCCTCACACGAGGGCGAACTCTATTGTATGCCTCACTTCAAACAATTATTTCAACCGAAAGCTAAATTCGATACCGAAGACAACCAACAAAGTAAGTCAACAATTATTTGCTTTTTCGGATCAAATACTTTTGTATTGTATTCTGTTGAAAATAACTGAATTTTGTTTTGTTTTCGCAAATAACATCAAATATGAGAGACTTTGCCAAAGCATTTGCAATCAATATTTCAGTTAATTATTGCTCGTTTGACGCATATCTTAATTGGTATTATCTATTTAAGCGATAAGAAATAGAAATTAATAGTAATCGTATTAATCGGATATTTTAAATTGAATTCAAATAAATGTTGGCTTAAAAGAGAGGTTTTAGTTAAACATAATTTTTTATAGATTTATGATTAGAATTTAATTTATTCGTATTTAAAAAATACTAATTATGCAAGAATAAATTTAACTTAATTCAATTATTTTAATAAACACGAATTATTTGGCAAAATATGAATACAATCAATTAAACCATAAATTTTGAATCTTAAAAACTTTATGAAAACAATAGAACTTTAAGTTTATCAGTTCAGTCAGTTGTTTAATAACCATCGAAGTTTAAAGTTAATAAGACTATATTAATAAATTTTGATATCTTCAAATTAAACTTTATTAGTTTAGATTAATAAATAGGTATTTTTAAAATGACTATTGACTATAAATTGTACATTATATTGTACAAAAATTTTGCTAGTTAATAATTATACATGAAGTGCAAGTTAAAATATTTAAGATGATTTAGAATTAGTTCTATTGGAATTGAACCGAAACAAATATAAAAACAAGTTGAAGTATAATATTGAAGTAAACACTTTTGTATTTTAGAATATTTTCAATTAAAAACATCCTTTTATTGATTACTTGTATTATTTTAAAGAATGATTACCAACGACTTTGCATTGTCTCAAATATTGAATTTAATTGTTTTGCGTTTTATTGTTTAATTGGTTAACACAAATTCAAAGCTTATATAATCGCTTTAAAATATGCAAACATTTACTGATAGTTTGCTAGAATTGAAAGAATTTCCGATTAATTTACTTCCCATTGTGTATGTAATGCCTGAATAAAGCATTAAAAATATTTTGCTTTTATTTGGTTTGAAAATTCAAGTGCAAAACACTCGGGTTATCAGATAGTAAAACAACTGTTAAAACTTGTTTTAACTCATTAACCATTTAATAAATACTATCATAAAATACATTTATATTTTTAAAATTCAGTTGAGTTTAAAAGACGAGTAATTAATGCGAGAATATTATTGACTTTAATTATTACCCTTAAAAATTCAGGATTTATTATAATAGTTAATTATTTTCTACTGTATTTAAACGTCTGATTATATTGATATAAAATTTATTTTTTCCTGATTTTTATAATTAACATCAAATTTGAATTGAAATTGTTATATCAGAGTTACCATAAAAATATTTAGTTATGAAATTTGAACCAAATGTAAACCGAATGTACACTTCAATACATCTGCTTATGGAGTTAATGTCGAATTAATTCTATATTAATGACTTCGGATTGATTTTTAGTGCTTTTTATACTCTTTATTCTTGAATTTTTGAATTTTCAGAACTGTATTTGTGTTAAGATTTCCTAAAACTACACATTCAGTGACAGACTATTCCGAAAATTTTCAAAAACAAACCAATGAATCAATTGAAAGCCTCTTTAGTAACGCCAATAGTTATCATCAAACCCTACGTTCACTTATCTCTATATATAATATATTTATATAACATATTTATCGCAATTTGATTGCATAACTAGTAGTGACTCATAGTTTAAACATTATAAAAATGTATACAAATTGAATTTGAGACTAAACTGACTTGTGAGTAGAGAATCGGTATTTATTTTTGTTAATTTAGACTATTTTGAGCGCATAATATAGTGAAAACTGTTTCGAAATTCTAAACAAAAATTTCAATAAATAGTAATTAAAAATAAATTATTTTTTGAGAATAAAAACACATTAATAACGAAACACAAATTCAAAAATATTATTTTTCAAATACACATGTATTCTGAAGATAAAATCTGAACTAAATTTTCACAACAACTGAACTATTTTTATATTTGAGTTTATATATCAATTTAGATTCATATCACAAGTTCTACTTTAGAATTCTAATTAATTAATTTATAGTTTAATTTATGTAATATTTTAGTTGTTTTTGTTCGATTGGATTAATCTAATTTTTGCAAAATATATATTTCCTTTTTTGCATAAATTCCAAACATCCGATTAATTGCCGATACATTTGTGTTGAATAATAATAACAAAAAGACGAATATATTCAACAAACTGTATAATAGGTTCTACAGTAAACCGTTTTCCTACTCTCTGACCGAATTTCTCGATACACTCACTGTATAAGACTGTTAATACAAAAATAATATTTTCGGATAAATTCTTTTGTTTTTGATTCTCAGACAAGTTTTCTGAATATTAAGTTCAGAAACGATAGAAAAATGTATTTTCCAATTCATAGAATTCGCATCAGGTTTTGCATAGCGTTCAGATCGTTCAGATCGTTAGTCTGAGGGTTGGCTCGTTTTACTTACTTTAGTTATTCAGTCTTACGTATAGTTTAATATTTATTACATAATAAGTCATTAGAATACTCTACTGTTTACAGTAGAGTTTCTCACCATTTAATTATATTAAATTTGCGATATTTTTCAAAATTTTTGTCCCAATTATAGTTTGTTTGGAGAATTTAAGTCAAAAGTATTGTATTTCTGGCGATTACTTGCCATTTGAGGTACAGTTTCAGACATTTGTGACTCTTATTCTCTCAAGCATTGCATGACTTATTGTATAAAACATTATGTAATAAGTGTTATGAATAAGAATGTGAATATCTGTTGAACATATTCTCGAAGTAACGCTAATTTAGCTGTATTTGTCACAATTGCCTAATGTATTAATGTATTAATATATTAGTGTATGAATGCATTGCTTAACTTTGCATCTATTTATACATTTCTACATGCATGTTTAGTATATATATATATATGCCTAATATATGATATTAATACAGTACATACTGCCATTCCCCATTCAGATGAGTCTATGTATGAGTCTTTGACCAAACACATTTAGGTGTGTGACTTGTTGCACTGGTCATATATTAATAATTTACCTACTAATCCGAGTGCCAACAATACTACTGTGCAGTATCGCTATTGCTGTAACTGTTCACTATTTCTCTATTTTTCTATATTTCTCTCAACTATTGTTTGAACACTTGAAAGGACGTCAGAAAAAGTATGAAATGATTATACGTGAGAACACGCCTCAGGAATTGCCTCCCGATGTGGTGAGATGTAAGTCAACTCTCCTGTTTCAAAGCCATTTGCCTCAGTTTGCCTCAATTGCCCTCTCGGTGCTGCACAAGCTGTACTTCATGAGCTCGGTTTGGTTTGGTTTGGTTTGGTTTGCAGTTAATTTAGTTCAAAATTGAATCATTTTTTAGTTTCTAATTTTGGTATAAAATGTTTAATTTTGTGTGTTTTGAGCATTTAATCGGTTAATCGTTTGAGTGTTTCTCTCAATATATGCATTCAATTAATTGAATTGAATTGAATTGAATAGTGAATGAAGTGAATGGAAGAGCAAAAGGTAATACCAAATACCAGGCTTTGAAAGGAAGTCTATACAAATCGTACTGTCATTTCCAGGATGTCATTGTGTCATATAATGAGATGACATTCAACTACATCAACCACTTTCGCTCACTCTTTGCCTCTTTGTTCCCACTTTTCCACTACTAGTCTAACACTTGTTCTCTCTTTTGTTTATCCAATCAATTGACAGCGAATTCCAAAGTTGACGACAAGTTCGACAATTTGTCTCTTGATTTAGTCAACATTAGAAACCGATTCGAGTCGGGACGGGACGACAATCACTTCGATCAAACGCAAAGTGTCGACAAGTCGTCGCTTCAAAGGTCTGAAAGCATTCACCAGAGAATGCAGAGGTTAGTCACCAGAAGTTTGACCAATTAGTCAGTTTGCCATTGCTTTGGTCTATTGTCTCGAATTAATGTTTTGTAATGTCTTGTATTAACGAATGGTATATTCGGTGCAGATACCAGAGCGCAGTTTCTGGTGAAAAGGAGTTGAATGGGTCGAGCGATGAGGACCAGAACGAGTCCAAAGAGCCTGAAGTAGAACCGGAAAAAGTGGTGTTCAGTGGCTTGTCTTCACTGAAGTCTCAGTGGGAAACGGGATCTATCAGTGGCACCAAAGATGAGGCCGAGAGCACTAAAGACGAATTGGAGTCTTTGCGCAAAAAGTTGAGTTTAGGTCGATCTGAGTCTCTCAAACAGGTCTATGAAAGAGCGGTGAAGGAGTCGAACAGCGAAAGTGCGGCCAATCGGTCCGACGCTATTGTATTGGATTCTTCAGTCAAAACCAATTCGATTAAAGAGAAGTTCGAAAGAGGACGGCTCGAGAGTGAAACCGAAGAGCAAAGGATTGAACGCTTAAAGAAGGAACGGGAGGATGAGATTCAAACCATTGCTGAAAGCGAATCAGCGGCCAAAGAGGCCCGGAATAAGTTTAAACAAATTGACGCTTCGGCAACAAAAGGCCCGGCGACTCAATCAAATGGTCAGTCGAACCATACAAATGGTTTTACCAAAAAGTTTGGAAACGGAGAAGTCGTGAAAAGCGGCGGACCTATTGGTGACGACGTTAGCATAGATTCGGCTCAACTTCAACAGAGGTTTTCTTACTTTGAAAACCTGCCCAAAGAGGCTCCGAAAGAGCCCAAACGACATCAAATCACTCCTCCGAGGGATGTGTCTGTTGTACACGAAAACAATGTCGAAGAGGAGCACAACCCGGAAGTGATTCGATCTTCGGATGTGATTGAAGATATTCCAAAAGTGGATACCGCGAAGAAAATGCTGAATAAGTTTAAGGCATTAGAGAACCAAATGGAAAACCAGTCGAATGGCCCGAAACCACTCAAACGTATAACTCCTCCACGAGATCACACTAATGATAATGAGCCCAAACGCGAACCAACCCCTGAAAGAGACCCTAATATAAGTGAGTTTTATATTTAAATTGTTTTAAATATTTAAAATAAAATTGTTTTTAAACCAATAGTTCGTTCGAGTCTTAAAAACGATGAAGACATTCAAGTAGAACCAGAAAAGGCCAGGAATCTGAAGGCAAAGTTTGAGAACTGGTCGGCAGAGATAGATCTCCAGAACAAGAGGAATAACGGCTACGACGACGAGGAAGAGTTTATTCCACATATCGATACCACCAAAAACTTGAGGGCAAAGTTCGAGGCAATCAAAGACGAGCGCAAACCTGTCGACAAACCAAAAGCTCGAGTCAATCGTTTTGTGGTAAGCGATGATTCATCTATTCATCTATTGACCTATTAATAGCTTTGAATCGGAAAAGCTTTTAATTATAGTTATAATTATAATACAGTAATAAAACAATAATTATTGTAATCAATAAACACTAATTGGTATGCAATGCATGGAAGCATAGATTGCATATAAACACAATTTAACTGCAATTCGAATGACAATTAATAGCTTACTTTCTAGACTAGAAAATTGACTAATTTTTGTAATCAATAACTGATTGACACCAAAATGAATGAATGATTGCATGTCCAGTCATGTCGAGCCCTTCTTAATCCAAATTATACCCAAAACTCATTCCACTCAACGACTCGTCCATTGAATGAATTAACTCCACAATTGACTGATTGCTAAACACTTTTCTCGAAATGTTTAAAAACAATCACTTTTTTCCAAATTTTTTCAAACAGTGACTTCTTAGGCGACCATTACTCCGGCGGTCACGAGAGAGCCCGAAGTCATCCCTCAATTCTGTTGATTTCGTATTATATAAATCTCACTCTTGTTATAAAATCCGTTATTATATACAAATCATTTGTGATTTTCTTTTTAATAATATTTTATTTGAGCTTTGATTATAAAACTATAATATATTTGAAAAATGAACAAAAAATTAATTTTTGGATAACTTATTCACAGGAATTCAGTTAAATATAAATATATATATAAAACATAACTTTATTGAAATAGTTGTGCTTTTATGCATTGCATACGATTTTTATTATTATTATTATTATATTATTATTATTATTATATTTGATTAGCGCTCATGTGTTTAGTTTTGAAATAATCAATAAATAAATTTGAAAAATGGTTGGAACTGTTTAACTGTTTAATTTAAACAATTCTAATCTGTTTTTGGCCCAATTCTAGTGCGAAACCAGTGATAACAGTGCATCAGATCTGTGTTACGTCTGTCGGACCAAACTCTATCCAATGGAGAAGTTGGAGTTCAGTGGAATACGTCTCCACAAGAACTGCTTTCGTTGTATTAAATGCAAATGTAATCTCAGGTATGCTCTCAAACGCGTCTACATATTAATCAATTAGCAGTAAATTAATTGATTGGTTTGTCGTTTTGACCACAGATTAGACAACTTCACGATTACGGCCGAAAAGTTGTATTGCATTCCGCACTTCAAACAACTATTTATGGAAAAAGGCAATTATGACGAGGGCTTCGGTCTGGAACAACACAAAGACAAATGGAACAACAAATGCATTAATAATAACGATTTGATTATTAATAATCACATTAATAACAACAATAATCAACTGATTTGTGATGTAAATGCAAACGACGCTCACATCGATTATCCGAATCATATGTCTGACGCTTCAGATACTGATTATTAAGTTTTATATATTTGTTATTTAATGCGAAATTTTAATTCAGTATTTCATTAATCAAATGAGCATATAATGACAGTTGACTTTTAGATTGAGTTATATTTTACGCCAAAAGTTTCGCTCAAAATACGGTTAAAACTAATTTGAGCTAAACTTTTCAAAAGTAAACTTCCGAAACATTTTGCTAATTCATAGATAAAAGTTTTCTATAGTTATTGTGATATAAAGATTGGAAATTTCGAACAAAACTTAAGAATTCTTGTGAATACAGTTAACATTTAAAATAATTTTTAAATTTTATTTTCGGTAATAAGAGGATTGAAAGACAATTATTTAAGAATTGTGTCTTATTTTCGTTAAGTTCTTAGTAAATATTGATCGAAGACTTAATAAGAAATTTCTTATATTTTTTCAGATATTATTCGATACTTATATAGTTTTATTCAGTTTTAGAATTTATATAAAGTCAACTATGGGTTTTGGACTTATCAGTTCCGTTCTTCTCTGCAAATTGTTCCTCAATTCTCAGACCAATTATATATAGCAAACAATACAAATCATACTTCAGTTTTATCCCTTAATTGTTCCGTCTTAACCCTTTGTCCAAAGTTTATAGTTGACTGTTTTATATATATATTATATATAATATTTTAAATATTCTTTTATTAAACCAATAAAAATTTAAATATATTTTTTATTAAGTCTTTAATTTTGCGAATAAAATTGAATTTTCATTCATAAATCTATTGTTAATAATTTAAAACAAAAAATATTAAAAATTATATATAAAATAATCTTATATATATTAGACCTATCAGTACGCGATTGGAGGCTAAATCTAAACTTCATCAAGACTATTTTATTAATAAAAAAGTCAATATTGCAATTTTACTGAATAGACTGAATAAATTCTCTATACGTTTATACGTGTATATGGCTCATAATATGTCATAACAGCGCTCAGATCAACTGTAGAGCCTCTATCAATGCTTAGCATTTAGACATTTTACTCTGTTTTATTCAGTAACATAGGATTACCATTTAAAGGGTTAGATTGAGAGCAGACTATTTGATGACGATTTTTATTTACAGCAATAATCGAAACTATTGGTCAACCTTATTAACTTAACATCCTTAATAATCTAATACTTACGCGACTCCAAGTGCTAGTCTTCGGAATCTCTTTAAGTTTCATTTTTCAAGTTATTTAAGATATAAGTTATATAATATAACTTATGAAAACTTTTTAACATATATTAATTAATTCTACTTCGATATTAATATGTTATTTTTATAAAAATAATATAATGCCACTTTTGTTAAGCAATAATAAAATGTTGTGATATATCGTTATAAATACATAATTCCACTCACGTATGTCAAGAATTGCAATAAATTTATAAGGTCCTATGGTTGGCAAATAAGGGCCAAAGAGAGCATCATTTGAGCACTTCTTTTGAATAACTTAATACGAATTCGATTAATATAGAATACGTGACAGAATGCAAACTGGCTAGATTAAAAGCAGGTTTTAAAGTCAATTTCTAATAAATCTTGCAATAAAAGTAAAAATTCAGTGCAAACTAAACAGTTTATAAATAGATTGAATTAATTTTATTGATTTCTAACAATTCATCAATAAAATTCCCAACTATATAAAAAAAAGTGCAAGGTGGTATAAGGAACTTATGTAATTTGTAATTAGTAATTTGTTTACTAAACTAATATAATTATTAATATTATATAATTGATGTTATTGATATTATAATATAACAAGAATATATATAAATAACAACATATGTGTCCATTAAAGTAAAGTAATTTAATTAAAATAGAAAAATAGAAAAAATATGAAATTATTTAATGTCTCCGATTTGCAGACATAAGCAAAATAGAGAACTTTATTGTTTAATATTTTTCTTCGAATACTTGTGTTTTCCCTCTTCGGACATAACGCAGACGTGCTTTGAATGGATGCGAATAAATGATATAAATTATAATTAGAAAACGAGAAAACCTGAGTTTCAATGTCAAGTCAAAGTCAATGTTATTACTTACGTTCAATTCCCTGAAGTACTCGTTATAATCCATATTACAGCCGACAATGAACTTATTGGGAATATTAAAGCCAACATCTAATGCAATCAATAATCAAAACAATTAGTGTTGGAATCAAAGCAAATACTGTATTTGTTCACTGCATACAATCGGGAGTATATCCATTGCTTAGAGGAGTTCTCTTCACAAAAAGACTCGTCACTCGAATAGACTTCAAGTCATAGCCTTTAAGAAGTTCGAGAAGTCTAACCATTGTTTTTCCCGTATCGATAATGTCTTCCACAATCAATACGTTCTATCAATAGCTCAAATTTTAAGACAAAAACGTGTAAAACAAAAAACAGTCATACCTTTCCTCTCAACGATTCCAAACTCTCGATTCCAATTACTTTGAGATTTGCGGTTGACTTCTCGTCTTCATAACTCTTAAGTCTAATAAATTCGACGCATATCTGTTGCGCCAATTCTGGCGTTTCTTTGTCTAAGATTTGCGATGGATTTGCGTAACGATAGCGATAGAAGTGTCGAATCTTGTCCACCAAGTCATTGAAGAAGACATAACCACCTTTAAGCACACATAACGCTACAAATGACTCATTGGCCAAATCAATGGCTATATCACAGGCCAGTCGTTCGATTCTGGTGTTTATTGCATAAGTGGTTAGCGCTTATCAAAACTCGAATTAAAGAATAAGTATTTGAATAAAAGTCTCTACCCATACCTGTCCTGAATAAAACCACCCGGAATTAGAATTGAGTGCAAATATTTGGCCAAATTTGGAGTTATGCAGAATGACTCGCACTGGTAGCCCAAAAATTCATCGCTTATCTGTTTATTGAATTTTACTCTTATTTAATCAATTAATTGATTAAATTATTAAAATGAGAATATTCTTACAACAATAGCTGGACTTTTAGTCACTATTCCACTCATTTTTTTTAATGATAATTGTTCTAAAATCTGAAAACAATTGATTTCTAAAAATTATTATACAATGTTCAAATTCAATTTGTTTTATATAACGTTAAATCTAAAAGTATAAAATAGATGTAAAATCAAAATTTAAATTCTATATTATACAGTATTCAAATCAATATTTGTAAAAGTGCTAAAAATCCAATAATGAAAAATTCTAACAACAAAAGAATGCAAACAATTGACAATTTTATAATCAAATAACATATTTGTAATTCATAGAAAGCAATCAAATCACCTCTTTTGAGCTACTCGTGCGGTAATATATCTGACCAAGTGCAAATTAAAACGGAAGTAAATTCAAAATAATTATTTGTTTGATTATATATTCAGCACAACTATTCAATAAATTTTGTAAATTTTTGATTTAGAAGTTATTTTGTTAACACATTCTTATGTTGTAATTAAAGCTTTAAATTACAGTAATTTTTGCAATTCATTTGAAGTTAGAGATTGATTTCAGATTGAAAACTGACATTAAATATAAACTGTCAATCGATTTAGTGATACTTCTGTACGACTGCAAGTTTAGACTAGTTTTAAGTGACTGATAATATTTCCTAACTAATAATTTATAATCATCTGAAGTTGTCAGCTGTTTCATTTTTAAAATTAATGTTTTGATTAAATTCATATTAAAAAAAAGCATTATTTAGAAATTGTTTTACTTATTGTTATTTTAATATAACATTAAAGTAAAATCGAGACAAATTTTAAACTTAATTTGTATATAAAATTTGATTTTTTAATCAAATGTTTTTTATAGTTAGTTGAAATTAGTTTATTAAGCAACAAATTTACACAATTTATTATATTAATAAATATTAATTAGCTAAGATGTCATCAGTTAAAGAGATTAGTGTCCGTAAACTTATTGGCAATTTGTTTCGCCAAATAAAAACAATTAAATTGTTGAACGCTTTACTTTGTAAGACATTCCTTGAAATGCTTGTTATGACATAATTAATTGAATTAAATGTTGAAAGATAGTGAGGAAGTGGTCAACACAATGCAATAGATCCTAAAATCAAAAAGGTTTTTTGTCCCGACATTGTTAAGTCGGGAAATTCTGTCACTTATTTGGAAAATTGTTTCACTTTTTAAAAGTATTTTATTGATAAATATCATTCCGATGGGAATTATGCGTTTTGGTCAGACTTAGCTTCGGCTCATTATCGGGGAAAACGTTTCTATGTATGAAAGGGTTGTAATCAAATTTATGACAAAGTTTTTAAATCGATTAAATTTGCCAAAAATCAGATCAATTGAAACATTTTTGGAGTTATTTGAAACAAAAATTGTATAAAAGGTGTAAACTATTGAAAAGATACCAATATTTAGTTAGAATATAAGATATATTATACGTAAAATACCAGAAATTTTGTGTCAAAACTTAATGAAAGGCAGGGATTGTGAAGGGGGGGGATCAGCCAAAAAACCCCCCCTGATTTTGAAAATTGGCATTTATCCCCCCCTAGCATTTGGTCCGAAAAAAGGTACCACCCCTCGAGGTTTTGCCGGCCGCCTTCGGCGGCCGGCAAATTTTTTGGGTTTTTTGCCCAAAATTAGAAAATTTTCCTTAAATTGGTGCTAAATCCGGTTTAAATCCAGTTAAATTAACTAAATTTAGTTTAAATCCAGTTTAAA
>JAQFXP010002555.1:0-14769 GCA_034693685.1 Belba bartosi | reverse complement strand
AATAAGTCGAAAGCACTCGAAGTCGTGGCAGACGTTAGTAATGAAGACGATTGCAAACGACTCATCAGTACTACAATAAAACAATTCGGCAAATTAGATGTCCTGGTTAATAATGCCGGACTAGGTTTTCCTGCTGTTATTACTGATTCAAAATATATGGATGTATATCGAAAAGTAATGAAAAATAATTTGGATTCAGTAGTCTATTTAACTCATATATCAGTCGAACATTTGGCCAAAACTAAGGGAAATATTATTAATATTTCAAGTGTTGCCGCAAAACAAACTGTAAGTAATTAAATAATAATATAAAAATTTATATTAAAAATTTTATATTTATTTTTTACCAACTTCTTAATATTTAATTACCAACAGATATTTAATTATAAAAAATTTGTAAAATTTACTATGAATGCAGTTTACTTGTTCAAGGGTTTAATAAATTTGATTATTGTTTTTGGTACATTTGAAGCAATTAGAAATTAATTATTTACAATAATTAAAATAACGAAAAATTTATTACAGGCAGACAGGTTTTCAATGTATAGTATGTCAAAATGTGCCATAGACATGTTTACAAAATGTATGGCTGTTGAGCTAGGTACAAAAGGAATCCGCGTTAATACAGTCAAGTATTATATCTAAATTTTTAATATAATTTGATTTTAACTTGCAAATTTTATATGTTGATAGTTCGGGTGCTGTGCACACAAACTTTATGACTGCATTTGGTGTTGATAAGAAGATAGCTGTTGCAGTGATTGATGCTGTGGGCAAATTGTGCCCGGTTGGTCGAGTTGGTGCTAGCGAGGACATTGGTAATGCAATTCTGTATCTGGCATCTGAGCAAGCTGCGTTTATTACTGGAATTAACTTATTGGCTGATGGTGGATATATAGCCGCTAATGTGAATCCCAAATGATAAAATATTAAAAATCGAATTTTAATTTGTTTTATTTAACAAAAAATTAAATTTTAATTAATAAAAAATATAAAACAAATAAAAATTAGTGTAATGAATTATAAATTTTACAATAATAAGTACAAGCATGGATTTTTAAGAAGTCATACCAGAATATTTTTAAAATTAATTTTAAGCAAGAATACATTATAAAATGCAAAAGAATATAATTGCTAAGTTTTTGTTAAATTTTACCTGTTTATTCCTTCTCTATACATTGGTAATTGGATATACATTTATTTTAAGTTTTACGTTTCAAACTAACAGCTAATTAACAATTAAAGTTGTATAATATATGGGAAATGATCCAAAATGCAGCTATGTCAACTATTTATACATAAATTTTGGTCACATACATATATGATTCTGACTGGTAGAATATTTTAATTAATTTATTTTAAAATAACCAATATTTTGCAAAAAGTAAATTAATTTTTTTACATCTTATATAATATACTTTTGCTTAAAATTAATTTTAAGAATATTCTGCTGTGACCACTAAAAATCTATGAGTGTTAGTTCTTCAGTAGATATCTTAATTAACTAATAAATAAGAAAAAATCGAATAAAAAAATTTTAATTTTATAAATACTCTAAATAATTCCAATGCAATTTAACGCAGTTTAAAATTTATTATTTAAATTTAACCATAACACTATTTTGTTTGCCTTTGTGTTATTTTTTGCAAACTAAATTCTAAATAAATAAATTAAAAATTAAATTAAATTAAATTTTTCTTTATTCTCTCAATTTGTAGCTGTGATTAAATTCAATTTTTGTTTTTGAAATTTTATATAATACTTAAGAAATTTTATACAGTTATTAAATAAAAATATATAAACAATAAATTATTGCAATTTAATTTTTATGACATTAATATTATAATTTTCCTTATATGGTATTATAGCATACAAAATAATATAATCTTAATAAAAACACTTGAAAGAGATTAATAAACAAACGTAAATTTTTTATACATTTAATGCTACATTCATGCAAATCTGATAAAATAATTCAAGTTTCAATTTTAAAATATTTAATTATAATATATAATTAATTAAAATAAATAGTTTAACAATTATTAAAATAAAATGCAATTAAAAGTAAAAAATTCCTATTAATAACTATTAAAATAATTAATATATAATAATAATGACTAAAAATATTGTATTAAATAAAATAAATTATTAATTAAAAATTATCTAAAATAAAAAATGATAAAAATAAAGTTTTTTGTTTAGTGCAATATAAAATTATTTTTTAGTACATTTTAGTGAGTGTATTAAATATCAAGGTAACTGACAAACAATGAGATAAATAGAATATCAGGTGATTGTAGAATAAATTAGAAGTGGCCTTGTACGAGTATTATATAAGCTACATATATTATATATATAAATATATAATATATAAATTTTATACTTAAAATAAGTTTATTTTACTAATACAAACATTAAATATAATATTTAAAGTTTTTTTTGATTAAAATGTCGCTAAAGTTTGATTATAGCGGAAAAGTAGTTTTGATTACGGGTTCGAGTAGTGGTATTGGAGCAGAGACTGCAATTTTGTTTGCCAACGCGGGAGCACAGGTAGTAGTGACCGGACGTAATGCCTCGAACGTGGCTTCAGTTGCGAAACAGTGTTCAGAAATTTCGCCAAATAAGTCGAAAGCACTCGAAGTCGTGGCAGACGTTAGTAATGAAGACGATTGCAAACGACTCATCAGTACTACAATCAAACATTTCGGCAAATTAGATGTCCTGGTTAATAATGCCGGTTTAACTGTTTCGGCGGGTATTACTGATTCAAATTATATGGATGCATATAAAAAAGTATTAAAGTGTAATCTGGATTCAGCTATTTATTTGACTCATTTATCAGTCGAACATTTGGCCAAAACTAAAGGAAATATTATTTACATTTCGAGTATAGCCGCAATATTAACTGTAAGTCATAATTAATAGAATAATATTTTTTATATTAAACAATATTAGATTTATTTTAATAAAGCCTTTAAATTTTTGTCCAGGCAAATTATTTTTACAAAATAAAGTACTATAAATTAGACATTTTTTAAAACTTGCATTCTCCTTTTTTAAAAACTAGTATTTATTCCATACTTCCATATTTATTCCAATTTATTTCTATTTAAATTTTTAAAATTTATTTAATGTAACTAAGTTGATTTAATATTTAATTATTCAATTATTAGTAAATTTAATAAAAAGAAACCATTCCATTATTGAATTAATTTGTGTTGCAAAGTTTATTTACATAACAGAATATATACATTGCAAAAATAAATTTTTAAATGTCAAATAAACTTAAATCACCTTGACTTTACAACTAATTAAATTTACAAATCAATTAATACTCTATCTGTATTAAATCCAAATTGTACCCAATTATGTATTCCAGAGTTTGAGAAAGTCTGCCGATGCAGAAGGGATCAGGAGCGATTTTGCTAAATATTTTGACCTAAAACTAATGGGGTATCATGGGAGATATTTTTTTCAAAAACGCTTAAAATACCCATATATTTATAATAAAAATTTTTCTAATTTAACTGGATTTAAACCGGATATAAACTAAATTTAGTTAATATAACTGATTTTAAACCGGATTTAACACTAATTTAGCGGAAATTTTTTAATTTTAGCCAAAAAACCAAACAAATTTCCCGGCTGAATTCCCAAGTAAACAATTGGATACAAGTTGGAGTAAATTATAAGTTTCCCAACGTTATTTAAATAAAGTGTTTTGTATTAATTAATTTTATTATTTTTTAACTTTATAATAAAAATATTTTTTTATATATTAAAAAATAAAAATATATTTATTTAAAAATAATATTTAAAACAAAATTATTTTGTTACAGGCACAAAGATCTTCGGTGTATTGCATGTCAAAAATTGCCATGGACATGTTTTCCAAATGTATGGCTGTTGAGCTAGGCGCTCAAGGAATTCGCGTTAATACAATCAAGTACTGTACTAATACTATATATAAACTTATATATTTTAACATATAAAATTTATATTGTAAAAGCCCGGGTGGTGTGCGCACAAACTTTATGACTGCATTAGGCATTGATAAGACGGTAACTGAAGCAATATTTGATAGATGGGGCCAATTATATCCGGTTGGTCGAGCTGGGATTAGCGAGGACATTGGTAATGCAATTTTGTATCTGGCATCTGAGCAAGCCTCTTTTATTACTGGCATTAACTTAGTGGCTGATGGCGGACATATAGCAGCTAATGTTAATCTTTAAATTGTTATATTGTTCTTGGATCTTTTAATTAATTTATTTTTGATTAAAAATTTTCAATAAAATAAAATATTTAATTTTTAATATTGATGCTTTTTTCCAATAGAAACATTTATAGTTGTATTTTTTGCGTAGTTGTTTTATAAATATATAAATAGTAATAATATTAATTTAATTATTCTAAATTAGATTAAATTATAAAATTAAAATGTTTATTAAATTTAATTAAACACTTATTTATTTTTCAAATTATGATACAACTAAATAAAAATTGCATGTTGAGTCAAGACTTTAATATATAAACAAATTAATTGTAAATAACAAATCAATAAGGCAAACTATAATACTGTATTACAACTTAAAAATATGTACACTCAATTCTCTATAAATTCACACTGTTGTTGATCCAATTTTAAGTCAAGTGAAATTATAGAATGTGAAATTAGAGAGATATTTTAATAATAAATAAATTAAACTTTATTTAAATAATTTAAAATAGAAGTTAGTTTTTTACAATTAACCTGTACATTGTTGTTTTAAAGTTATAATTGAATTGATTTGACGTAAATAAAGAGATGTGAATTTAGGCTTATTCTTAACATTTGTCCCAAAATAGGACCAAAAAGAGGTGTGAAGTTAGAGAGAATTCAGAAGATTTAGATGTTTTGCCAAATAAGTCGAAATAAATTAATTATTATGTTATTGCAAATGTAAATTTTACAAAAATAATTAATATTTAATTTGAAACAATATTTTATAATGCTATTATTTTTACTTTATACGGATTTAAATCATAATATTTTTTAATTTTAACTAGCCGTTAAAATTGTCGAAACATTTATATTGTAAATAATATTTTATATTTCTAGGAATTGAAATTAATACAGGAAAAGTAAATTATTAAAACTAGTTATCCGATTAAATTATAATTTTACACGGATAAAATATGTTTAAATTATTATATCTATTACCATTTCTTTAATTTTTAAAAATTTAACAAGATTATATAACCTTCTGTATAAATAATACAAGCAAAAATATTATACAAATTTATTTACAACTAAATCCGACATATAGTATTTTATATTCTTACCTGCTTATATAGTAAATAACACTCATAGACATATTTAACTAAAAACAGTAAATTTTATTATTTAAGCAAAATATTATTATAATAACGTTGCAATTATTATTTATGGAATAAAAAAATTAGTTATTTTAAATGTAAAAGCTAATAAAAATTGATCATTTTGTTGTAGTTGAAAGTTTTAATATTTTAAGCTACCACTGACACCGGCAGCAATATGTCCGCCATCAGCAAATAAACTAATACCAGTAATAAATGATGCTTGGTCAGATGCCAAGTATAAAATAACATTTGCAATATCCTCAGCTTCACCAGCTCGACCAACTGGATATTTATTAGCATGCATATCCCAAACAGCATCTGAGTCTGTTTTGCTGACGCCAGTTGCAATTAGAAAGTTTGTACGAACTGCACCCGGGCTGTAAATTTATATTTTAATATTTATTTAAATATATATTAAATTATTATTAATTTTTACTTGACAGAATTAACACGTATTCCCTTTGGGCCAAGCTCAGCTGCCATACATTTAGTGAACATATCCAAAGCTGCTTTCGACATACAATATGGTGAGTAAGCTTTGATCTATGTAAATTTTTGCAAAAAAAGTATTGTAACTTATTATTAAACTTGTATTTATAAAAGTAAACGTAAATAAATATAAATAAATTTTTAGCATTTACCATTTATAAATTTTTATATATGTTTAAAACAAAGTTGTTACAGTTATACTGTATATAGCAATCATTAAAATTTTGCAAATGAAATGTAAATTAAAGTTTAAAATAATTATATTTTTTATAAACAAGACAATTTTGTCAATTAAAATTAACACATAATAATAATCATATTATAATTATTAAAATAAATGTATACTACAAATACTTACAGTTAGTATTGCTGCGCCACTCGAAATGTTAATAATATTTCCCTTAGTTTTGGCCAAATGATCGACTGATATATAAGTCAAATAAACGACAGAATTTAGGTTTATATTCATAACACCATTAAACGCATCCATAAATTTGGAATCAGTTATGTCGGCCGTCCAACCAATGCCCGCATTGTTGACCAAAACATCCAATTTTCCAAAATGTTTGATAGTTTGGTCAATAAGTAGTTTACAATCGCTTTCTTTACTAACGTCTGCCACGACTTCGAGTGCTTTCGACTTATTTGGCGAAACTTCTGAACACTGTTTCGCAACTGAAGCTACGTTCGAGGCATTACGTCCGGTCACTACTACTTGTGCTCCGGCTTTAGCAAACAGTATTGCAGCTCCGGCTCCAATACCACTGCTAGAGCCTGTAATTAGAGCCACTTTTCCGCTAAAATCAAATTTTACTGACATTTTCCAAACTTATTTAACTTACAGTATATTAAAATTCTAATACTATATTTAAATTATTCTCTAACTCTTTATTTATGTAACATGTGTTTATTATCGATTATACATCAAGGTTATTTTAAAATTTTTAGTAACATATATTGATAAAAAAAATGCCTCAATCTGCTTTTTTAATCATTTAATTTTGGCATTCTTTATCATCAGAGCAACTACGTTATCGCATTTTTGAGAACTTTTCCTCATTGCACCAAATTTAATAGAAAAATGTGAACAAATTACGAGCTGTAAAAGCATATGGGGTTCTAAATCATAAAAATTAAATTTGATTTAAAACTCAATATTGTTAAGTTGAATACTGGTAAGTCGAATACTGTTAAATCGAATATTGTTAAGTCGAATACTGTTATGTCAAATAACGTTAAGTCGTATACTATTAATTTGAATACTGCTATGTTGAATACCATTATTCGACTTTACATTATTCGACATAACAATATTCGATTTAACATTATTTGACTTAACAGTATTCGACTCGACATAACAGTATTCGACTTAACAATATTGAGTTTTAAATCAAATTTAATTTTTATAATTTAAAACCCCATATCCTTTTACAGCTTGCGAGAACAATTGTTTAAAATTACTACTTCGAGCAATAAATAAATAGTATTTTATATTTTTACCTGCTTATATAGTATCAGTAATTACTAATTAGACTCATAGACAGATTTAACTCAAAACAGTAAAGTTTATTATTCAAGCAAAATATTATTATAATGACGTTGCAATTATTATTTATGAAATATTTATTCAGTTTTAAATTTAAATGTAAAAGCTATTTCAAAATTAATTATTCTGTAGTAGTTAAAAGTTTTAATTGTCCAAGCTACCACTGATACCGGCAGCAATCTGTCCGCCATCAGCAAATAAGCCAATACCAGTAATAAATGATGCCTGGTCAGATGCCAGGTATAAAATATCATTTGCAATATCCTCAGCTTCACCAGCTCGACCAACTGGATATTTATTAGCATGCATATCCCAAACAGCATCTGAGTCTTTTTTGCTGACGCCAGTTGCAATTAGAAAGTTTGTACGAACTGCACCCGGGCTGTAAATTTATATTTTAATATATATATATATATATATATACTGTATATATAAATTTATTATTTTGAATTTTTACTTGACAGAATTAACGCGTATTCCCTTTGGACCAAGCTCAACTGCCATACATTTGGTGAACATATCCAAAGCTGCTTTCGACATACAGTATGGTGAGTAAGCTTTGATCTTGTAGATTTTTGTAAAAACATTTTCAGCTTATTATTAAACTTGTATTTATAAAAGTAAACTTTAAGAAATTGAAATAAATTTTTAGCATTTACCATGTATATATTTTTATGTATGTTAAAAAAGTTGTTACAGGTATATTTATATAGCCAAATTTAAATTTTGCAATTAGAATTTAAAATAAAGTTTGAAATAATTATATATGTTTAAAGTAAGACAATTTTACCAATTTACATTAACACATAATAATAATCATATTATAATTATAAAAATAAATGTATATTACAGTTGCAAATACTTACAGTTAGTATTGCTGCTACACTTGAAATGTTAATAATATTTCCTTTAGTTTTGGCCAAATGTTCAACAGATAGATGTGTTAAATAAACGACAGAATTTAGGTTTATATTCATAACACCATTAAACGCATCCATAAATTTGGAATCAGTTATGTCGGCCGTCCAACCAATGCCCGCATTGTTGACCAAAACATCCAATTTTCCAAAATGTTTGATAGTTTGGTCAATAAGTAGTTTACAATCGCTTTCTTTACTAACGTCTGCCACGACTTCGAGTGCTTTCGACTTATTTGGCGAAACTTCTGAACACAATTTCGCAACTGAAGCCACGTTCGAGGCATTACGTCCGGTCACTACTACCTGTGCTCCGGCTTTAGCAAACAGTATTGCAGCTCCGGCTCCAATACCACTGCTAGAGCCTGTAATTAAAGCCACTTTTCCGCTAAAATCAAATTTTACTGACATTTTCAAAACCTATTTAACTTACAGTATTTTAAAATTCTAATACTATTTGTATTAATATTTAAGTATTTAAGTCATTCTCTAACTCTCTATTTATGTAATAATACTCATGTTTATTATCGATTATACATCAAGGTTACTTTAATATTTAGTAACATGTATTGATAAAAATGACACAATCTGCATTTTAATCATTTAATTTTGGCATTTTTTATCATATATAAGCCATACATTTATGACAAATGTTTATTAAAAAATATTTGTTAAACTATCATTTAACTATTTTTTTATATACATTTGTCACTGAAACTTAATTTTTAAAATTTTTTTTAAATTTTTTATTTAGTACAACTATGTTTTTGTATTGTATAATAACAAAAATTTTTATAAAAGTTTGCTGCTTAGCTTATATATTATAATATGTTTTTATATACAAATTATTTTTATTTAATTGAATTTATATTGATTATTTTAATTTTTACATTTACTGACATTTATAAATAATATATATATAGCTTTGATTATATAAATATTATATATTTTAATAATATAATTTTTTAATTTGTATTTATAATAATGATTTTTTAATGTTTTTATTTTAATTTTCTAAGATAAAAAATATTTTTTTAAATTTTAATTATGCAATTCTCAAAATAATAATGATATTTTTTTTAATTTATCTAATGATATAAATACTATTAATTTTATTAATGGCAGTTTTAAATTCTTATTCAGTTTGAACAATTGTTTAAAATTTTAAATGTGCGTTTTTATTAAATTAAAAAGAAAAAACAACTATTAACATTTAACAAAAACTAGACATTCAAGGTTTTCTTTATAAATAATTTTAAGCTTTACCGATTTCAAACGCATATATTTTATATAAATAAAAATTGAAAGGTAAAATTTATATTCAAATTGAATATTAGCAATATTTTATTTAATAAATTTTAAAAAGTAAAATATTTGAAATCAACAGTAATGTTAAATTTTAAACTGTCAATATTTGTTGTATTATTTGCAGTTGTTTTTGCCACTTATACCGATGAAGATTTGGCAAATATAAAGAAATTTTTTTGTGGTAACTATAATATGTGTTTATTAACATATAAATATTTTAGAAATTATTTTTAGAAAAACAACCTTGCAAAGATGAAGCGGTTAGAACAAATTTTATGAAGTATGGTATGTGCGTCAAAACCGCACAACCTGAAATATTTCAAAAAATTATTAACATTAAAAAGGCTAACTTGGAAAATGCTGATGAGTGTCTAGCTCAATATAAAGCAGTATCATTACAGTTTATTACGGAAAATCCCGATGGAGCTAGGCAAATTGAAGAATGTCTTCATAACAATGTTAAAAAAGAAGATATATCTAAATGTCATTAATCTGCTGGCTTGATTTAATAAATAATATTTTCAAAATAATTTGAAATGGTTTTTACAAAAAATTTTTTTTTTAATTATAATTACGAATTTAAACTCTAATTTATATTTTCAAAAATTATTTTTAAATTGGTAAAACTACAAATAAAACTTTAAATAAAATTTATAAAAATTAATTAATATTTTTATGGTATACAATAGTAATGATTAAATATTGTTTATAAGTTGTATCTAAAACAATAAATAATTTATTCAATATAAAATTAATTTGAACTAAATTTAGTTAACAATGTTTATATTGCAAAAATGTTCAACTTTTAATTTCAAAATATTGAAAATAAATTAAATTACAATTAAAGTTTTTTACAATTTTACATTAAATAAATAACAATCCAATAAATTAAAATATAAAAGCTGTTTTTTAAAATAATGTTTATGCATAACTTGCGACAGCTATGGCATAAAATATCCTTGACAATAAATTGTTTTAAATTCATATATAAAAAAATATTAAAGTTAATAAATCAATTCAAATTTGCTAAATTATATCAACTGTGTCTAACTCATCATTCTCGCTGTCATTATCATTATTATTGTTAATACTTTCTTCATTAGGTATAAATATACCAGGATGATTTTCATCACTTTTAACATCAGCTATTTCAATTTGTTGATTTCTATTATCAAGTCTATTCCGACGTCGGCGGCTTCTTTTATTTATTCCTCCTAATAATTTACCAAGTATAGAATAATTTTTGATATATTGTTTATCTAATAAATTTTTAAAAAATAATTTTATTATTTAATACAAATGTTTATTTTAATAGTACTACCGTTTCTAACTTGTTTGTTGTATTTGTCTATTCTATTACCGTAGTAGCTAAACCGCAGTCTTCTAGCAGGCCAAAAGTTATAATTTTCTCTATAATCATATTCATCTAGTTCATCCCCATAATAATCATACATCCATTGACTTGAGTAGTTAACAAATGCAACAAACACTAAACTAATTATTATGTTTATTTTTATTGTAATCGACATATTTAAAATAAAATTCAATCTGGAAATAGTTTTTAATATGTTTAATTTGATGACGTAAATTAATTTGCAAAAACTTTCTATTTTTTAACTAAAAAATAATTAGTAGGCGACTTTCTTGTATTCTTACTAACATAAAGTTTAAAAAATTAACATAATAACAATAATTATATATATATTACAAATAACTCAATATATGTTATATACAGTATATTATATTTATACAATAACTTTTTTATCAAATAGTTAACTTTTATTTTTTTTTAAATATTAACATAATAATTAAATCTTGTTTTATTTTTTATTTATTTGTAAGTATTATTTTATTTAAAAACATATTGTTATCATATGTAACAATTAAAACAAATAAAATTATATATTGATAAACAATATTATTAATTTGATTTAATAAATAACATAATAAAAATAATATGCACGTTATATTTACTAATAATTAATATTGTAATTGAATCATTTTTATTTCTTTGTTTACTAAACAAAAAAGCTAAAAATTGACAGTTATTTTAATTTACAATTTAAATAATATAAGCCTAAAGTTTAAAAACAAACATAAATAAAAATAAATAATGTAAAAATAAAATCAATTTATTTACAACTAATGTTAGTCGTCAAAATCATCATGTTCACCGTTATCTTCATCATTATTATTATTATTAACATCAGTTAATATTATGCCACGATTATTTTTACTCTTAACTTTAGCTTTTGCACTTTGTCGATTTTTATTTCTGTTGCCACCTCTTCTACGACGCCGGCGCCTTTTTCTACCAGAACCACCCAAATCATCTAGATCATCCAGATCTAAATTATCACTTACATTATCTAATATATTACCAAGCAAGGAGTAATATTTGATATCTTTTTGATTTATTAAAGTTAAAAATAATTTTAATATTTAATACAAATATTTGTTATTTTATTAGTACAACCGTTTCTAACTGGTTTGTTGTTGGATATACTACCACGGTAGTACCTAATGTGCGGTTTTCTTGCAGGCCAATAGTTATAATCTTCTCTATAACCATAATAATCTGGTTGATTTCTATAATAGTCATATATCCTTTGACTTGAATAGTTTACAAATGCAACAAGCACTAAAATAAATATTATAATAATTTTTAATGTGATCGACATTTTTAAATTTAATATCAATCTGTTCAATATTGATTATTTAAATATAATATACTCAATTGCATATATTTGATGACGCATGTTTAATTACAATAAAAAAATGTCATTTTTAGATTATAAAAGAGTTAATAGAATTTTCTTATAATTTCATATTAAAATATATTTAAAAACTCTAAAATTATAATAAATTTTTCTTAAATTATTTTTATATTTTATTCACTGATGTTTATTTTTTTATTTAAAAAATTTATTAGTAAATTTTAGTCTATAATAAATATTACAGGGTTTTTTTAACTACGCTACAATTTTGTTTATATTTACATCAAAATTTAAAAACAGTAAATTTTTAAAATACAATTTGTATACTAATAAAATATGACTATTTATATTAGAGCATAATTTCTATATTTATTTAAGCTTGTTAAAATTCTAAAAATTAGTTTTTAAAAATAAAAACATTGCATTTAAATGGGTTAAAATTTATTTAATAAAATTTATGCGACATAATATTGAAATACAGTACAATATTACAAATATATTCATTAAAAATAAACTTTTAAATTTATTAATAGTAAAATAATTATATTGGCCAAAAACCTAAAAAGGATCAGGAGAGGGATTTTTCCAAAAACGCTTAAAAACCTATATATTATAGTTGAAATTCTGCCTAATTTAATTGGATTTAAATTAAATTTAGTTAAATTAATTGGAATTAAACCGGGGTTATCAACAATTTAGGTGAGATTTCCTAATATTGGTTGATAAAACCAAAAAATTTCCCGCAAAAATTTGAGAGGGTATCTTTTCGCAAACCAAATGCTAGGGGAAACGAAGATAAATCCAAATTTTTTAAATCAGAAAATTTTTGCCTGATCTCCCTCTTTATTATCTCTGATAACATGTTATATTTTACATTCATTCTTAAAAAAACAATTAAAAAATAAATTTATATTTAAATAATTTTACATTATTTATAATTACATAAAACTATAAACAAAAATAAATAAAATTTTTAGTAACATCAAATATCAGCAAAATAATCATTTTCAGTTTTGACATTTATATTGAGATCATCATTGTTACAATTTTTTACCAGTGATCTGCAAAATTTTTAAATTAACAATAAATTAATTTTTATCCAAAAATAAAAATTTTATTTAACCAAACTACAACTAAATCTAGTCATCATCGTCATCATCATCGTCGTCATCATCATCATTATAATAATTATTTTTAACATTAGTTATAATTATACCACGATTATTTTTACTTTTAACATTAGCTTTTGCACTTTGTCGATTTTTATTTCTATTACCACCTCTACCACGACGTCGCCGCCTTTTTTTATATGATCTACCTCCTATATCATCTAGATCATCTAGATCGCCGAGATTAACATTATTACGTGTTGTGCCGCCAAACAAGTTACCAAGTATTGAATAATTTTCTACATTTTTATTATCTATTAAATTATTAAAAAATAATTATAATATTTTAATTAGATTTTTATTATTTTATTATTAATGCCTTTTCTAATTGGTATGCTTAGTCTGCTACCATAGTAGTTAAAATGCGGTCTTCTAGCAGGCCAAAAATTGTATTCTTCTCTAATATCATATTCATCGGGTTCATTTCCATAATAATTATATTTCCATTGGCTTGTATAATTAACAAATGCAACAAGCACTAAAATGATTATTAAATTAATTGTTAATATTATCGACATTTATGATTTTAATATCAATATGGAGTTTGTTTTTAGCATATTAAATTTAATATGTTAAATTCTATAAATATAATGAAGTAAAAATAATTAAAATTTATTTTTTAAAGTTAAACTGTAAAATTAATTCCAAACTATTAATATATTGTTTTAACTTACAATATTTATACTAGTTCTATTTAAATTTTTGCAAATTATTATTTTAATTTTACTTTTTACTATGCCATTTAAAAATATTTTTAAAATATTATCATTTTAATTATAATAATTTTTTTTATTAAACTAAAATTATATTATATTAATAATGTTTTTTAACCTGCACATCTGAAAGTTTAAACCAAGTTAGAAATATCAATTTTTGTTAAAAATATAATAAAAATGATTAAATTTTAAGCAATTTAATATTTTTGAATATAAAGTTAATTTTAAAAATAAGTTTGCATGCTACTAAAATACAAAGGTAGTTTTTAATGCAAAAAGATGTTTTTAATTAAACCATGTAAAATTATAAATTCTTAAAAATACAGAATATATTTATAAACAATTTAATACTTTTAATAAATAATTTCCATTTAAAGTAGAGCAAGAATTAAAGAATAGATAACAATATTACAAGCTGTAATACAAATAACTAATGATAAATTAGATATATAAAAACTAGAGGTCAATCTCGAGAGTCGGGAATCCCGATCCCGACTCGGGATTGCTACTCCCGATCCCGACCGAAATAAGTCGGGAATCCCG
>JAQFXP010002554.1:0-14772 GCA_034693685.1 Belba bartosi | reverse complement strand
ATTTTAAAACTCCATAACTCATTTAAAAGTGTAACGACTTGTATGAATAGAATTAATCTAGCTTAAAAATCACATATTAGACGTCCATTAAATTTGGCCCGTTTATGGCCCGGCATTCAACTCAGCTCATTTATAAATTACGTAAATTTACACTTATTAAATTAAAATAAAAATTGTCATCTCAAAACATTCAAGAATTCATTCAAGTGATCGAGATAGATTATTAAATTTAAAAATTAGTGAAATTAATTTGAATTTATTTATATTTTAAGATTTAAACAAAACTAACGAATATTCTGATTGCACTCAAATTTTTAATGATAATTCAAGTGATTATAATTGAGAAAATGGTATTGTATGTGTTTAAAGTAATAATTAATTCAATTTTTATTGTAATTTATTATACAGTACCAATCAATATATATAAGCTATTGTAAAACAATATTAATAGATTAACCGTAAATTAAAACCCCTGGGATTATCTGAGATCTGAGATTATACTCTATATCAGAGATTCAGAAGAGTTTAATTTGAAGCAGAAATTCGAAATTTGTCATTTACTTGTCATACTGTATATACTTGTTATAAATTTATATAACACAAGTATATATGATTAAATATACAGACAGGTTCAGAAATGTGTGATCAAAATCGAGGTAGTAGAAAAAGCTGCACTCTAGAACTATGCCGACCAACTCTGACTCCTACAGTCAATTATTACTTACGTTTTCTATACTAAGTTTGTAGTCACGAGTTAAACATTCAGAACATAAAATTCATAATAAAAAACAATCGCAAATAATGTTACAATTAATTGAGGATAGGATTTGCTTATATAAACAAACGAACACACGATGTATGAGAATAAGAAATTGTTAATTAGATGATCAAGACAAAAGCAACGTATTAATTTTTAAAATAAATTTTTTAAATAATGAAACCTATAATTATTAACAAATAAGAAATACAGTAAAATAAGAGTAACAATGTTTTTGTTTTTTATTTTTAATTGATTAGTTATCGTGGTTTATTTAAAGCCAAAATAATTTTAAAAATATTTGTAGTAAAAATTGTACACAAATTATAATAAGAATCTTAGCTTTTTTAATTTAAGTTGGCCGGCATAGCTCTAGAACGTATCATTATACGACTAAGTAAGTCCGCCATTAAAATTTAATTAGCTGATGTTTTGCAATTTAAAAAGTGAAATTAAAAATGTATATTTAATAATGACTATGTAAGACATTAAAAATATTATTTTTACATGTTAAATTAATAAAATATTAAAGTAATAATACGTTTAAACTATAACTATTAATATGTTTATTATAACATAATAATTACAGCTAGCTAAATTTTGAAAGTATAATATTATAATTACTTTATTTTAATATTAATTTAACATGTAAAAAGCATACCATTATTAGTTTAACTAATGATACAATAGATATACATGTTTAATTTCACGTTTTAAATTGCAAAATATCAGTTAATTAAATTTTAATGGCTGACTTATTTAACCATAAAATGATAAGGTCTAGAGTGCAGCTTTTGCTACTACTTCGATTTTGATCACACACTTCTGAACCTGTCTGTATTTATATAACAAGTATGATTAATATATACATGCAAACACAATTGAAAGATTTGTATTATAAATGTTTTCATATATATACATATATATATCAGATTTGTATTATAAATGTTTTTATATATATATATAAAAATTGCTCCCCTGATCCCTCCCACCACGATAGCCCGACCTTCTCAATCTGGATCTGCTTTACATTTAAGAGTATCTTTTAATTTGATCCGACATTACTTCGTTGCTATTGTACAGTACATTATATTATATTGAATATATTAATGTAATAAACGTTCCATGATAATATAATAAAACTACACTCATTACTTTTTCCATTTAAAACTAGACTTTTTAATCCAAAAACAGTCTCAAATTTATTGAACACATAAATTGTTTTCTCTTAGGTTTTAAAATAGGGTATTATAACTAACTGTACAATACATTCAAACAATAATTTATTTTATTAAACGTTGTTTTATATAAATAGTTAGTCTTTCAATCATTTATGTCTGACCCGACTCTCCATCTATGCGTTTGCATTGATTCCCTGCCAGTGACTGACAGTCAATTGATAAGAGTCGGCGATATATTTGACTTAACCTAAACTACCATCTCAAGGGTCGGTCGACTTTATTCCACTCGAATACAAATGCTTTTAACAGATTTTTTTTGTAGACTTTTTCGAAGAAACTTTAATTTTTTTTATCAAATCCAATGTTTATAGACTTTATAGCTTTCCTGATGTTTGCTGTGATTTAGGATTTAGAGATCTACTGAAAAACAGCTAATTGTGTACAAACATTGAGTTGCAATAAAAATTCATTCATTCATTGATTTGTTATTTTATAGACAAAAGTAATTCATTTGAACATTAGTTAGTTGTTTATGCACTCAAACTAATTTGATTTGATTTTCTCACACTTCACACACATTCTCTCAATATTCATAGCAATTATTCTATTCTTATAAAATAAGCACTAATTTCACACTAAATCATAAATAGTTTCAATTATTCTATATATAAATTTAATAATTAAAAACAATTTGAATCGAACATTGACAATCTAGTTAGTGATTATAAGGCAATTATTTTAAGAATTGTTTAAACTTACAGTAAGGAAAGGGGTAGACCTTTTCCAGAATAACTTTTATCGACTCGACTGTCTCCCAAAATATGTTTTATATTTCATAAGTACAGTACAAGATGTATAAGATGTAAAATTAATCGAATGATATGTGAATATTTGAATTTATGGCGTGTTTTGACTGAATATATTATACCTAAAGTTTATTCGAATTAATCTTAATATAAAAATCTTTGAATCTAAACATTTTTCACGAAATCTCATTGATTGAGAAATATTATACAATATATGAATATTTGTTATTTCTTTTCGTAATATTCATATATAGTTTGTGCGCATATTGTTTGTATTTAGAGACTGATATTGACTTTAAGGTACTTTACATTCTTTTTATACCTATTCTTGAAAGAGAAATAGTTATCATTTTTTCAAATACATATATATTTTCATCAAAATGACTATATTATGAAAAAAAGTTGTTCCCAATGATTAGCCTTTGAACTATTGGCTGGTCTGTACACCAATACCGGAGCTCTGTTTTGACCAATCAATAACATAAACTTGAATCCAACGATCACTTTGTCGCCAAATTTTGTTAATATAATTGTTTAGTTACAATTTTGCCTTGATAGTTTTAGCAAAGATTTAATATGAAATACGATATATTTGAGCGAATGTACAGCGAATCGCATGAATTGCATGAATGCGTGACCCGAAACACCAAAATATAGCTCAAAGTCAATCCAATCTTAGTCTTCCAATTCAGAAATTGATATTCTTTTTCACTTTTATTCACATTATTTCTAATCTATTGTCAAAACTATTACTTTCGCCGAATATTTTACTATAACTTATCATTGAGTTTCAATCAAATGATAATACAATTGATAAGAAATAGATTTTTTTTGCAAACGTTTGAAATGTTATTCTATTTTTTTAAACATTAGTTTCGAATTTGTTTGATTAATTTCCAAAATTACTCTTTAAATGATTTCCAAATTCAGATTAAATTTTTATTTACTTCTTATACACTGCAATAAAGGTATTGCAAAATTAGGTTAAGTTCAAATCTGGTTTATCATTATTGTCTTAAGTTTTTGAATTATTTTTTACCAAACCTTCAAATCCCAATTCACTCAATACAAGTTTTCATTCATAATGTTTTGGCACAATTTATGATTTATTTTTTTCAATTTAAATATAATTGTTCGGAATTTTCAATTGAATCGTTCAATAGAGAACTGTTCGCACTTAAGCATCAATTAAACATTTATCAGATAAAACATTAGTAATACTATTATCTGTTATTTATGATTATTAATAATATTATGTTTTATTAAAATTCATTAATTTTTGTTTTTTATACATAATATCAATAATTAATTTCGTTTTTTATCTTTTTTTCAGAATTAAATCGATTTTTATTGCTTTAAATCTTAAGTGAAAAGCAATTAAACAAATGATGAGTGAAAGCATCAAAACTGCTTTGGTACTAATTATTTGTTCGGCTTTTCGTTTGGATTCACTCAACTCAGAGAGTATTATATGAATAAAAATGTCTTTTCCGGCGATTGGACATCAATTTCTAAATAATATGGATTTGATATTAAAGTCGTAAAACTGGCGAATCATTCGAATAATTATTACGACAGCTCTTCAAACGAGTCATTTTGGACTTTGAAAATGGCTCGAAAGGCAGAGCCCAACCATCATAAGTGCTTCAATATAGCAGTGGTCGGTCTGTCGGGTACTGAGAAGGAGAAGGGGTGCGTCGGTGTCGGCAAGTCGTGTCTCTGCAATCGGTTTATTCGGCCGCTCGCAGACGACTACAGTCCGGACCACATCTCAGTGTTGAGTCAAACCGACTTTAGCGGTCGGATCATAAACAACGAGCACTGGTTGTATTGGGGAGAGACCACTAAGGCATCTGAAGAAGGTCTCGACTTGACCTTCAGTGTCATAGAACAGACGGAGTTCATAGACGACGCCTGTTTCCAACCGTTCAAAAGTGGCAAAACAGAGCCCTATTACAAACGTTGTGCCGCAACCCGACTGTCCTCAGCCGAGAAGATGATGTATATCTGCAAAAACCAGTTGGGAATCGAAAAAGAATACGAACAGAAGTACCTGACGGACGGCCGCTTTTGCGTCGACGGCTTTGTCTGTGTGTTCGACGTAAGTGAAGTTCAGGGCCGGGCTATTGAAAGACAGGTCGAGTTGACGGCACTCATACTGAACAGTCTGATGCGGACAAAGAAGCCGATAGTGTTGGCGACCACTAAACACGACGAGGTCTGCGACTTCTATCTGAAAGAGGCCGAAAAGTTGGTCAATAGAAAGGAATATAAGGGAAGTATAGCATTAATCGAGACATCCGCTTACGACAATGTCAACGTTGACTTGGCTTTTGTTACCTGTGCTCAACTCAGCGACAGATCTAAAGGCAAATCTAAAAACATGTCTTTTCTTGAGTCGTCTCGCAATCGAAGGGTAAGTTTTATTAAATTAATTTATAATTATTTAATCAATTTTTTAATTAAAAAACATTGAATTATAACAATTATATTATATTAGGACACAATGGATAGTGCGAGCGATGCCTACCTCTCACTCATTCGGTCCCAAATTACAGATTACAGAACTTTATGGAACAGCACTTACAAGAAGTTGTGTCAAAGTCAAGACTTTTTGCATTATTGTGATTTGTTCGGACAAGACTCCGCGCATTTAACGTTTAAACGTCACATTAAAAAGTTAAAAGACGACTACTTGTGCCGCAAAATGCAAATGTATTTAAGAGTATTGCCTGAAGTACTTACGGAACTGATCCCCGATCTCGACACTATTGGCGAACCCATTGATTGGACAGCAATTAAAGACAGACTTAGATCTCATCCCGATTTTGACCAATACTTTACTGACAATCCGGATCAGACTTGGCATGAGGTCGACTTCGAAGACGGCGCCGAAACCCGAATTCCTTTTGATCTGTTGGACACTCCAGAAGCCGAACAAGTATTCAATGAACACCGAATAGGTCTCGAAAGTGGCGAAAGACAGCGGGAAATGAGACACCAATTCAAACAGCTATTACAAGAGACTGGATATGTGACTCCAGGAAAGTCTTTGAGTGAAGTCCGCATCTTATTTATGGGCCGGGAGTGCTATGAATCTCTAAGCGAACACGACATCTGCGAGATGTATGATGAGCACCAGAAGGACATCACTGACTGCGCAAAAATCAATTTCCAAGAATTGCTTTTAGAGCACTCGAACATATTCTATCATTTTGCGAGTTTAGGGCCGGGAAGTGTCATAACTCAAGACGATATCGGAAAGATAACTGAAGCCTTACAGGAAGACCCAAGGTTGGTGTTAATGCCTTTCCCATCACTCAATGCCAATTCCATCACTTAATTAAATATATTTTTATTGCAATTAATAGATACAAAGCATTAGACCGTTTAGATCAGGACAGGACTCTCATGTTGCTCAGGCATCTCGGCTTTATTCACGGCCCCATTCGAGAACATTGTCCTGTTTTTCCTAATTGTATGGATGTATTGATCGAGAAATACAACGCGTCCAGAGCCAGAAGGTATGGGTTATTAATTTTTATTGAGTTAGATATAAATGATTTCGACAAATGAAACGATATATTACCAAATAGTGTATTAAAGTAAACCGTTTGAAGATTTGTTAGACTTTACTAAAGTTATTGTGAATATTATCGACAATCGATTATAACAAATAACAGAATAAAGTTTCTAAAAGGGTTTACGAGTCAATAGTTTGATAGCATTGTTTTGAGTCATACAAATTGACTTAAATTTTTACAGTTTTTTCTTTTTTTTAAAATTTATATAAATTTTGTTTTTACTTTTAATGCAGGCCTTCGTCAGGAACCAGAAATAGTCACGGATTTGAGTCAACCAATCATTTAAATTTAGTCCTCTTAGGTTCTGGAGGTCTGAGCGATGAGCTGTGCTCTGCTATTAAGGTAATGATTGAACGAACGATTATAGTTGGGATATAACTATAACTATATTTATATGTGATATATGTTTGTGCTTTAATTAAGGAAATAAACGAGTCGTTTGAGTTGGAGAAGACCCGATTCACTCTTGACTTTAGGATAATCGGCGGAGACGTAGATCTGCCGCAAAACGCCTTCCGAACCAACGACTTCAGCCCAAAGGGATGTTTTTGTGTTTATTCGAATCATCAGACTTTAGAATACGTGAGACAGAGCTTAGAGAAGACTTTGTTATCAGATCTCGAACAAGAGGACGGCCTTCCATTCCATGGCCTCCCAATTGTCATTCTATTCGCTGCCAATTCCAATATCAATGAAAAGGATTTATTGTTTTTGCGAGAAGAGGGACAGAACCGCGCGAAGAGTCTTCAGTGTCCGTTCTTAGATGTAACCAATTTCGGTCATTCTTCTGGTCAACGATTTGACATCGAATGCCTGAGTCAGGCCTTACGGGCACTCATTGAAAGCATCCAAAGGCGCGCAGATCTGATGCAAATCTATCAGTCAGTGCTTCCGGAACAGGCCCTCAACCCCGACATTCGAATCCTTGTGTGTGTGCTGTGCGGCGACCCGTTCACAATCGAACACGTGATGAGTCCTTTCCTGAGTCATAACCTCTATTACGTCACTTCTTCGCATTCAATAACAATAGAGATATTTATTGGTGAGACCAAGAAGTTTGTGGAACTGGTCTCGACCTCATATCATGGCGCACAGACCTATAGGGATGAACTGCTTCACGGCTTTCTGCTGTTCTACTCGTGCCGACGGAAGGCATCACTCGCGACATTGTCTGCATTTACGGCAAACATTCCGAATACTCCGATTCAAATCGTGGCCATCAGTGACAGCACTAACTCTAATATTTATTATTCTAACCACGACTTGGATCTGCACCTCCTCTCTGAAGGCAATACTCTCGCCGACAAACTTCGCGCGCATTTTATGACTTCGTCGCCGACTCAACAAAAGTCTTCATATTTTATGCCATTTATTACAGAAGTGATTGAAAGGAAACCCCAAATAGAGAAAGCATTCGAAATGGATGACTCGGATTATTCACTGGAAAGGCGCACTCCTATACCTCCACCGGTGCCCTCACGTCAAGAGTCATACCACATCAGGAGTGGCTCAGCCGATTCGGACGGTATTTATGAACATTTGGGCGACAAGTCTACCGATAACGGGGAACTCATATCGACGAGTGGTTTCGTCGACGGCCCTCACCTCAGCCCTAGTGACGACAGCGAAGTCTACGCAAGTGTTTACAATCAGGAAAACGGGGAACACCTGGTCAAGCCCAGTCAGATCAAGAACAGGCGTAGTCTCCAAGCGGGTCAGTCATTGTCTTAGATTCAAATTAAACTATTTCTCAATTGCTTTCAATTTGTTTGGAGTTTTCAAAACAAATACTTTTTTCTCAAATCTCTAAATCTTTGCATCGCTTCCAATCAGATCTCTATCGACAATCATTTCCGAGCACCGAATCTCTTGACAGACCTCTGTCCAGCCGGCGCGGCGCAGATCACTCTTCACACCCACCCCTTCCTATTCCCCCGAGACGTGACTTATCCTACGCCCCGCCCCCCTATACCCGAGCTGTATCGCCTCCGCCTTCATATATTAGCCATTTTTCGCCGAGACTTCCATCACATCATAAACCACTAAAGCTGTCCTCAAACGAGACAAACGCAGCGACACATTCTTCGCCGCATTCTTCGACTCTTTATGCGACCGATAGGCGAAGAATCGCCGCTTATTCTGATGTCAAGTCCTTCACTCCATTTCAATATCACTTTCACATTAAAAAGTCCAATTCTTTGAAAGCTTCTGCTGTCGCCAACACTCTGTCCGGTCTTAGCTCTCACTCCTCTCGATTGCCCGAAGACTTAGACGGATCTGATGAAGTGTCTGATGAAGACGATGAGGACACTGTCTCCTCAGGCCTTAGTGGTAACCACTGTCTCCCAATCACTCTATTGTTGCTTTAATTTTCGATTTCAAACTATACTATTGAAGGATATGGTGCTTATCCGCCGCCTCCCGAACCAGCACCGCCTGACTATTCGTCTTCTCGTCTTAAGAAAGCCCCCTCTTTGCCGCCTTCCGCTCGTTTGCCAGTTCAGTGCTCCTTCAATGAGGGTATCTATCGGTTTATCTCAATTTCTAAGCTTTCTTTGCTTTAATGCTATTTTCTTTTCACTTTTTTAAAATATAAATATAAATATAATTATACAATACATAAAATTATTGCAATGCCAGCTCACTTTACCAGCACATTTAGATTTAAAAAATTATTAAACAATTGTTATTTTAATTACGAAAATATATCTAATAATTAATTTTTAAAATTAAGTTTTTGCGGGTAATGAGCTATTGTATTGTCAATTTTTCAAATGTTGACAAGTTTTAATTATTTTTTATTCTGCAAAACATATCACGCAATTAGCTTATGTAATAAGCATTTTAAAATAAAATTTATTTAGTAGTTAGTCTAAATATTAGATTGTTTTATATCTAGTATTGTGTCCGGTATCCAAATATATATTATATATTATTCTAAAGTAACAAATACCCTGGCAAAATCTTTATATTAGTTAAATAGTTTATTATTGGTTTTTAAAATTTATTATATTTATGCATAGGTTGGATGGATAGCAGAGTTTACGAGAGGGCAAGTGAGGAATGGCTCGACAACGAAGAGTATCAAGCTTATCACAGCCAACACAAATTGCCGCCACCTATAAAACCAAAGGTTTCAATTAGTATTAGTAATTTTGGCTTTTTATTTATTTATAATCTAATCTAATCTAATGACCCAAAGCCGGGAAAATTGAATTTAAAGCAATTCGATAACATCACTGATGCCATCGGTCGTCTCAATGTCGGGCCTCGCCAGGGCTCGACACTTCCAAAAATGGGACTTTTGAACGCACCGTTGGCCACACCCGAGTCCATTGATTTGCCGGTTGATTACTCTAAAGTTTGTTGATTTTGTCGATTAATTTGTTATTTTTATCTAAAGTTTCGAATTATTATTATTTTATATTTAGGATTCTATTTATGGCCGCAATTCTCAAGACTATTACGCGATTCTTCAGAACACTATAAGTGATGGCAAACATCGCGTTCGAATCAATAGACGTAATAAAGATTCTCTCGAAAAAGGTATTAAATTTTGATTATATTTTTCAAAACTATTTCACTCTTTGATAGATTAGTTAATTGTATTTCTGTAATTCAATCTGTTTTTATCACTTTCTATCGAAAATCCAATCAATCAATAGTTGGTTCAGATTCTGATAGTGACTGGAGTTCTCTCGAACGTCGTGAGAGAGACCCTTATAGTAGAGCTAATCGAAAGCCGACTCCACATAAAAAAGTGCGCAAAAAGCGCGGTATTCCCGTCGCTCCGCCCCGTCTGCCCTCATTTGAAGGCAATTCCAATAATTTTAATAATAAAGCGACTAATAGTGCAAACAGTGCCCCAAAACTTGCCGGCGATTCACCGATAGATGTGTTCGAACCGACAGGTATTAAACGTTTGAATTTGAATTCGAATTGTTTGCAAACCAACATTTCTACACATCAATGGATTTCTTTATCCCCTCCCTGTACTGCCCGACCCTCTAAAGCGAGAGCCAATTCGCCATCAGATGCAAGTGATCTGTCCAACGAAGACAATGAACCGGTCGGTGAAAGTCAACAGATTGTGTCCTCCAAGACGAGGCCGAAACGGTCTTTCCATTTACGGCGTCGCGCAAAGCCTCCGACACAGTCTCACTCTATTCCCGAAACAAATTATGGCGAATCGAATAGTCCTCCAATCAGTTCTATTGAGACTAATGTCAATTACAATAATGTCAGTCCATTCTCGATAGAGCACTCATGTAAGTCAATACCGATGGCCACAAACCGGTTCCGTTCACACAAACCGGTCTTTTATTAACAATACGTCGTTCGCCGAATGTTTCATTCGATTCATTGCTTTTTAACATTTAATTTGA
The DNA here is from genome assembly GCA_034693685.1 of Belba bartosi. Classification (NCBI taxonomy): domain Eukaryota; kingdom Metazoa; phylum Arthropoda; class Arachnida; order Sarcoptiformes; family Damaeidae; genus Belba; species Belba bartosi. The sequence continues at coordinate 4,059 of JAQFXP010002554.1, read as the reverse complement.
ATTAATTTGATTCCTATTTTTGATTAATTCTAAATAACAACTATTAATCGCCGATTGTTTTGAGTTTTCTTTTTCCAATTTTTAATTTTTAATCGATTTATTTGATTTCATTGATTCGCTTATGATTTGCTTATTTTATTTTCTTAACTTTTGTTTTATTCGATTAATTATTTGCAAGATCTGACTTACATTCGAAGCATTGTATTGATTATTGAATTAGTGAGAAATAAAAATTAATTAATTAAAACATTTTGATTAAAGCCAAACAAAAAATCGATTCGTCATTATCTTGCATACAAGCGGCTCAGGAAGAAGATTACGACCCGAGAGACGCGACTATTCGCCAATTGGGGAAAGTCTTAAAAAGCAAATCGACGACAATTATGGGCGAAAACAACGATAAGTCGAATGCGAAGAAAGAGAGGGACAGAAAGAAGTCGCGCGAAGACGAGAAGATCGAAAAGCGTAGACTAAAAGAAGAGGAAAGGCTTCGGAGGTTGACTGAGAAGAAGAAGAAGAAGCAGAAGAACAGTTCAACCGCTAATGGGCCCACTCTTGAAGACTTTGTGCAGTCGGAAGACAATTCCGTTCCTCTGTTCGTCGAGAAGTGCATTATATTCATCGAAGAAGAAGGTCTCGACTCAGAGGGTATATATCGAGTGCCTGGAAATCGAGCCCACGTCGACCTCCTGTTCCAGAAGTTTGAAGAAGGTTTGACTCAATTATTTAATTATTCAATGTTTTTCGACATTTATTAATTTGATTCGATTCGAAATTAGAACCGAATGTATCGATTCGTGAGTTGGATATACCGGTGAACGCTGTGGCCACTGCTCTCAAAGACTTCTTCTCTAAACGTTTGCCGCCATTGATTCCATCGGCAAAGATGGATGAGTTGACAGATCTGTCCGCTTATAACGACAAAAGCAGTCGTTTGAGTGCTTTCCGAGACTTTTTGAAAAGCCTTCCAATCGTTAACTTTGAAGTAATTAAATACGTATTCAAACACTTTGTAAAGTAAGTGAATATTTGATAATTATGTTATATATTATCATATTATTATATTTTGATGAAATGTTTGACTCAATTGATTGAATTGATTGAATTGACTGAATAGAGTGACCGACAACTGCCGACTGAACAGTATGGACAGTAAGAACTTAGCGATCTGTTGGTGGCCAACACTGCTTCCATTCGAGTTCAATGATATGGTTATGTTTGAACAAATGAGACCACATTTGGAAGACTTTGTGCAGACTATGATCGATCAGTTCCAGTTCCTGTTCGAAGGCCAAGACGTTGTTCTTATTGTTTGATTGGATAAGAAAATGAGTCGAAATAATAATAGCGAAGATGTGTTGTGTAGCTGAAGCGATGTTTTATACAGCCATTGAATCAATGTATAGAACAGTGTTTTGTAGACTCATTGTTGTCATCAGACTATCAAACGTTAAGCCCTTTAATGCCAAAAACAAATTCTGGTCATATCGTGCATACAATTCAATTCAATTAACTATTTCTTACTCTAAAAGACTTTCAATACTTTCAAAAACTAATAATAATTTTGTATTTCAAACGAATCTTATATTACTATAAATTAATAGTATATACAATGCTGTCTTTGCTCTGACAATGAAAATTGCCGTTACTTTTGAAGGTTTGGCCGAAGATTACCGCAAATTAACTAAACTTTTATTACAAAATATATTTGTTAAACGACTGAAACAAATAAATCATAATATTTTAGTTTGACTTCAAGTCCTATAGTCGTACAGCAGCTGATGCTCTGATGCTCTAATGCTTGACTTGATTTGAATTTAACGATAACTTTGTTTCGAACCAACAATAAGACAACAAAAAACACTCTTAGAGTCGATGCGATGCATATCAGTCACAATTCAGACAAAACTTTTTTTTAATCATTTGATCGGTTCTAACGCTAACAAAAGATCTTAATTTAAGGCATATTTTCTTTTAATTCACTTGTGCTGTGATTTTCGAAAGACACAAATTTTTGTTTTTGAAAAACTAATATTTTCTTCCCTTTAGACCACATTTATTGCAATACATTATTAATCGGAACATCTCTTAAGTGCACAAAAACTTTATTTAAAAACTCATTTCTGACTCGATTTCATTTAACCGCCGCTTTCATAATGAGATTCTTTTTAAAATTAATTAATTTTATAATATTTACATTTTTTTCTACAAACGATTAACAAAATGTTTTTTACAATTTTCATAATTTTTATTAAAATTATATTAATTTTGTTTTAATTTATATATGAATTATAAGTTTTTCTGTGATTTATTTTAATTATTGATACAATTAGAGCTCAATTAAGAATAAATACATTTATAGTAATTAAGTGGCGGTTAAATCATAGCTATATTTTAATTTTCTGAAGATATCACCAATTTTTGAATATATTTTGATTGTGATATACAATAAGTATATGTTTCGCTCATTTCTGAACAGTTGTACAGAAAAGACACAAATTATATGATTATTAAATTGAGTTCTGATTCAATCGAAACATTAGATTTCCTTTAATATCAATAAATAGGTTATAATTAAAGCAAAATATTGTAAAACATTATAAGAATTTGCACCAAATCTATGATAAATAGTTGTAGACATGAGTTGGACTAAAGAATTGCAGTCATTGTCCGACCAATCGTTCGACACATTAATACCATTTAAACAAATTGTAATTTATTGTAATATTTAGTATAATTTAATTCTACATTCGGTGCTCTGACTCTGATATGCCATACATATAGACTCAATGTATAAGCATTTGTATTATAATATACAGAATATCAAAATAAAGATTATTTAATTGTTTTCAATATTGACCTAAATTTTATTTTATTGCTTAACCAATGTTTGAATTTCTTTATTAGTCTTCTCAGGACTCAAAGCTATTATAGTACTGATAATCAGACTTAAAGCTGGTTTGAGCGGTAAAGACAATACAAATTTAAAGCGAAATTTGTCTAAAACTAATGCATTATAAATGTAAGACTAGTGCTCTAAGTATACAATCGTTGCTAAATCTAAGTCTCACGGTTTTGCTTAATTTATTTAAAGTAGCCTGATCATAATAACTCAATTTTTTGCAACTATGGAATTATGGGATGGACATATTTATATTAACTAAATTTAAAAATTTTAACTGGTTATTTTGTGGCATAATAAAATTTTCTCAGATAAACTAGCACGATTATCAAAATATGTAAGCAATACAATAAATTTGAAAATAATAGTTGAAATCAAAAATAATGAAGATTTGTTAAATTTGTAAAGTTTATTATTTTGGATTATTTATTTTTAACTTTTATATTTTCAATATTACTATTTTCGACTTTATTAATTTGACAAGTAACATATCTTTCAAGTAACATAATTGAAACCTGCTTGTTTTATAATCTCCATTTATATACAACATTGAAAGATAAAAATTTTGATATAAAGTTGCATCTTTATTTATTACGTTTTAAGCTATAAAGTTAGTTTTATGCAATGGTAATTATGGAGATGATTGTTTACATTTATTTCTATTTTTAAAATATTTTACCAAGTAACAGTTAGCCATAATCAGTAGTGGCAACAAGATAAGAAATTTAAATGGACTTTAATAGTACAGACAAATCCAATCGAAGTCGTCCGAAATTTTTTGCTATATAATAAAACTATAAATAGGTTAGCTTGTACATTTTATATCCAATTCTAAATTTTAAACTTTGATAATAAAAACTAATCAAAGTCGCATTTAAGTTTAAAATCAGTAAATTTCAATAAAACTTATAGTCATTTTATCGAATTATTATTTCAAACTTTTGTTTTCATTAAAATATCAGTGAATCAATTTTAAGTTCAATATTAGTTTAAAACTTAAATTGAGTATTAAAAATATACAAGCTATCCTATCATTAAAATCAACTTATGTAGGACTGAATGAGTAAATCAAATTAAATAGAGGACTAACTTTGAAGTAAAGTTATATCGATGTATCGATATATTAGCGCTCAAGTTAAATTTTATATATTTTTATT
>JAQFXP010002553.1:0-14774 GCA_034693685.1 Belba bartosi | reverse complement strand
CCGCTCTCTCTCTCCTGCTTTCTCTCTCTCTCCCCTGCTCTCTCTCTCCTGCTTTCTCTCTCTCTCTCTCTCTCTCCCATTCTTTTTCTCTCTACTCTCTATTAATAAAATAAAATATTAATTTATATTCAATTTTTAACAAAATTTCAACTCTTGCTTAAATAATTTTAAAATATTACATTAGTTTTGTATAATTAACTTTTATACATCTTTTTTAATATAATTAACATAAATCAATTAATTTATATTTCAAAATTTTGAATTTAATGTAAAGTTAAAATGCAATTTAAAGCTTAAAAATTAAAAAACAAAAATATGTAATAAATTAAAATAAAAACATAATTTAGAACGCTAAAACTATAAAAAAAATATACGCTTACAAAATATAATTTTAATATATAAAATACGGTAAACAACTTGTTTATTGCATACATTTTTCCCATCTTTTGCTTTACAAATAAATGATTCACATAAACACTTTTATTGAATTTTTACGTTTAGAATAACTTACTCAAAGCCTAAGGTTTTTCAATAATTTGAGCTATTTTTCATCAAAATAAACCTATTTTGCATAGAAATGTCATATTCGGTAATTTAAAAAAAAAACTCTTTATATAAAAAAGATTCGAAATCCCATCCGGTTAAACCGGCTAAACCGAATATAAATAGTTCTATAAGTTTAAAGCTTTACATTAAGTTTATGTTTTCTCTGTATAGTATTTGCATACAAACTATTTGTTTTAGTCGATCAGAATTTTGTTTAAATAAATTGATTCAAATATTTAATAAAGAATGTACTGTAGTATTCGAGAGCATATATATTTGTGTTGACGGAAATTTTTTAAAAATTGCTTACAAATACTCACAAATTAAATAAATTTGATAAAATTTAAACTATTTAATTTTACTAATTTAGTTTAAAATCAAAAAGTTTATTTAATTATATAATTCAATAACTTTATTCAATTACCCATAGAAATAATATTTAAAAAATAAAATTTTGATAGAATTAATCGGCGAATATATTTTGAGTTATAAATGGCTTAAAAGTAAACCACTAATGTTTATATCCTACGGTAATATATAAATTTAAATTAATTCTTTTATTACAAGATTTGAATAAATTGTATAAAACATTTTAATAATGGAAAGGATAAAACCATAGTTGGGCAAGAAAATATTAGATAATTTTTAAAATTTGACAAAACATAACTAGATTTTAATTTGAAAAATAAATACCGTTTTCTAAGTAATTATGTGCAAAATAGACAAATTATTTTAGTTTTTGTCAAATTTAAAACAAAATTTAGTATAAATCCAATCTCAAATAAATTGGATTAAATTAAAAATTAATGAACAAAATACTAATTTTTATTGCTGTTTTCATAATCACTGCATTTTATGTAATTTACTTTTTTTGCCTAAAATGTTATTAATGGGAAAGAAAATACCTTTTCTTCTGTTTGCCCTTTGGCTCTAAATGGCTGTATTTCAATCTTCTGACTCAACTCAGTTGGTTTGACTGTGTTTTCAGATTTTAAATTATTTTAAATCCTGTTTAATCAAACTTAAACTTATGCTTGGGGTTTTTGTGTAAACTTATAGTTAAATCTAAACATTTCAATAAAACATGTCTTATAAGTTAGTTAATTAAAATCTATAAATATAATTAAAATTACATTATAAAGAATATATAGTAGTGTTTGGAAAAGCCTTAATAACTTTTTAGTCGGATGTAAAATACTGTACTGTAAAGTCAATACTTTCAATGTAAAGTCAATTATTTTATAATTTTAAACAAATTATTAATAAATATTATTAAGCTTGATTTATTTTCTTTGATTCATCTCTTGGTACTTTATTAATGATTTAGTCTTTATACTCTATATATACAGTCAGTTTCATATGTAATTTATGTGCTCAAAAACAATGTAGTAGACATAACTGCATTCCGGACCATTTTATATATATCATTTGATACTGATTGTCAATTAGCTGTTACTTTGCAATTTAAAGCTTAAACTAAAAAGTAAATATTCAATACTAACATAAGTAACATTGCAGTTATAAATTATAATACAATTGTAAAATAAAGTAATAATAAAAGTTGATAAAAAATCACTTTATTTTTATTATTATTAAGAAAAAGAATTTTATTAAATATTTTAACCATTATATTATAATAACCATAAAGTTTTGAAGTATAAAATTATCATTACTTTATTTTAAAATTAAATTAACATCTAAAAATTATACCTGGAATGATTTATTTAGTTTTGAATATTTACTTTTTATTTTAGGCTTTAAATTGCAAAACAACGGCTAATTAACAATTAGTGTCGAATGATATATAGAAAATTGCCCGAAGTGCAGCTATGTCTACTACATTGTTTTCGAGCACACACACACACACACACATGAAACTGAGTGTATTAATATAATAAACAGTTTTGAACTCTTAATACTCAGAGAGTTCTGATTATAAATTTACTTTAATTCTTGAAATTGAATATTATTTATAAAATTAATATTTACTCCAAAAACATAATAAATTTATAGTTTATTATTTAAAAGTTTTAATAAAACAATAAATATTTTAAACTCAATAATTTGTTTTTTTTCTTCATTATTTTAGAATTGTTTTATTTTTTAAAATTAACAAAAATTTAATCACAATACAATTAAATAATTATTTACAAATTTATTTTTATATTACTCTAATTTATCATGGATGAGCCGCAGTTTGTTTAAAGAAAGGACAATAATTAAATAAAATACAGATTTGGTTTATGTACGAAAATTATGTATTTAAATAATATTACGATAATAATAATAAAGAAAGAAAACCGTTTTCTATATATTTTAAGAATAAAACAAAACTTCAATTAAAGATTTGTCTTACCTAATTTAAAGATACTTTGTATCACCCTTAAAAATTGCTTAACTAAAAAAACAAAATTAGAAATAATTTTAAATAAAGATAAGTATTTTGCTATATACCGTATTCCCGTGCATACAGAGTGAAGCAGACCATATGCCCTTATACCCCTTATAAGTGAGGAATAATATCAGTTTTATAAATGTTTTTCTACCATTAATGTAAAACAGTAAAATTTTTAAATATTTGAATTACTGCATGTGTTCAATTATGTATTGTTTGTTTTTACTAAAATAATAAATAGCCCAAATTATAAACTTTAAAGATATTACAGTAAAATAACAAATTCTTTTTTAGATTTTAGTTTTTCTCAATAACAATTAAAATATTGTTAATTAATTTGTAATTAATATAATTAATAGTAATTATTTTGTCAATTTACTAATTATATCTAAAATTTTGCTATTTTTAAGCATTTATAATAAAATTATTCTAAAAATAAAATTTTGCATACCTCACTCTATATGGGCATGCCCATGACACCATAAGAGCTTTTTTGTAATTATAGTCAAACTCACTTATAACGGCATGCAAGTGTATGCGCGGGAATACGATAGTGTAATACTTTATAAAATATTTTACATAATATTCGGCTTATAAATGTACCGTAATACCCCACATATAACGGTATGCCGGTATAAGCGAGGATGACCATTTTGGCCAAAATGTCCTTAAAGTCACTACCGGCATGCCGATATAAAGCGAGAAAATTTTTTAATATAAAATATTTGTTTAATTAGTATCTACAATTAATTGAAATAATTAAATATAAATTTAATAGCTAAATTAATTTTTATGCAACTTATCGTTTGTTTTTGCCTAATTTTGACCTAAAATTTAAAAATTAAAAGTTTTCCCGCAAATTTCCTTATTTTTGTTTAACTTATTTAATGTTTTTAATACATTTGATAGTTTAAATTTATATATTTGTAATATTTGCAACTAACACGTTAATACGAAATAAAAATCAAGTTAAAAAATGAAGTCAGTATAAATTTACAAAGTGGAGATTATTTTGCCAAGAAAATAAATTACTTGATTTTGTTTAATTTAGACAGTATAAATCAAATTTAGAAAATACCTTACTCTGAGTTTTGACACCGAAATTAATGTTAATAATGATATGAAAATAAATGTTTTATTAAAACATTTTGTGGATTTTAGCCAAAATAATCTCTAAATAAATTGTTAAATTAAATTCTGTTAAATTAATTAAAGTGAGTTTAAATCTATTTAGTTTATTTAAAATTAAAAATATTTTGCAAATAATGTTAACCATTTTACTCGTCCCTATATCCCACTGAGGTTTTTAAAACCCGTTATAATTATACTATGAACAAATAAGCGTTTTATACTCATTTCCAAAAGTAGAGGACTTACAATACTGGCTAGTACGAAAATAAAATTAATAAGAAATTAAAATAGAAATTCTGTTATGTCGATGATGCTAATGTCGAATATGCCAATGTCGAATATGACAAAATCGAATATGACAATGTCGAATATAACAAAGTCAAATATGCCAATGTCGAATATGACAAAGTCGAATATGCCAATGTCGAATATGACAAAGTCGAATATGCTAATGTCGAATATGACAAAATCGAATATGACAATGTCGAATATAACAAAGTCAAATATGCCAATGTCGAATATGACAAAGTCGAATATGCCAATGTCGAATATGACAAAGTCGAATATGCTAATGTCGAATATAGTCGAAAGTCGAAAATGGTATACAGATAGGTCTCTGTACTAATAATTCCCAATAGGATGAAACCATTTTATTGTTTATTTTAATTTTAAAAATTTAATTTAAAATTAAATATTATCATATTCTACATTGGCATATTCGACATTGTTATATTCGACATTAGCATATTCGACATTAGCATATTCGACATTGTCATATTCGAAATTGTCATATTCGACTTTGTCATATTCGACTTTGTCATATTCGACATTGCCATATTCGACATTGTCAGATTCGACATCGTCATATTCGACATTGTCAGATTTAACATTGTTATATTCGACATTGTCATATTCGACATTGCCATATTCGACATTGTCATATTCGACTTTGTCATGTTCGACATTGGCATATTCAACATTGGCATATTCGACATTGTCATATTCGACTTTGTCATATTCAACATTGCCATATTCGACATTGTCATATTCGACTTTGACATATTCGACATTGGCATATTCGACATTAGCATCATCGACATAACAGAATTTCTATTTTAATTTCTTATTAATTTTATTTTCGTACTAGCCAGTATTGTAAGTCCTCTACTTTTGGAAATGAGTATAAAACGCTTATTTGTTCAGAGTATAGTTATAATATACTACTGCTTGACTATAATATACTCCTTGACCGGGGCAACCTTGCCAATCCTGTTAAAAACTAAGTTTGAATTTTCCAAGTATTGCCAAAATAAACTTATTTGAGAGTTGAGTGCTTTTAGAGATAAGAAAAATAAATATATAAAGAATTGTAATAATAGGACGAATTGTGCCGTCGGCCAGAAGTTGTGATAAACTGTTTGCAGAACTCAAATAATATCCACATTTCGATGCAAACCAATAAAAAATTATTTCGACAAAAGAAACCATTTCTTTATCTAACTCTCAACGCATAAACATAAATAGCAAGATTGAAACCACTATTATAAGCTCCACTTCTATTAAAATTGCTCATTTAAAAATAATATTGATAACTTAATAAATATATTGCAGAATACAAAATACTTATTAACTTAATATTGTTATAATTTATTATAAGTTATTACAGAATAATACTTGTGTCCAGAATAAACACAGAATATTACACTAAGTGTTTTCTAGTGTATTTCAAATTGTGCAAGTCAATTCTTTAAAGTAAGTTTTGAGCTTTATATACAATTATCGTTTTATGTTTTATAGAATTTATATAAAATTAATATATAGAAAGAAAAGCAAAAATATTTACGTTATTAATATATTAGAGTAGCTTTAAAATCAAAAATATTTTTTCTTTATTATATAGTTCAATATATATACGTAGTTCAATAATTACGTTTTATGTGATGTGAGTAATCTTTAATTTTAGTCATTATTTTTTATACTACGTTAATAAAATGGGTGAATTTAATCTGTACATATTTTATTGATATTAATATTATAATATATAATATTAAAAGTAGAAATATAATGCAAATTAAAAGTAATAAGTTATTAAATGGTAGTACAGTCTGCTCTCTTATATTTTATTTATTGACCAATTATTAAAATTTACCAAAATACTTACCAATTAATATAAATTTTTGTTAAAATAAAAAACTAGTTACATAAAAGTGAATAAAAAACATTTTAAGTTACATATTTTATTGCTATTTTGTGGTAAACATTTGTGAAAGGGAATGATTTTTTAATTTGTTACTTTCAATTCGGAATTTAAGTTATAACTAAATTTAAATATAAATTAAGATTTAAATATACTAAAATGCTTAAAAGGAGTAACAACAAAATATACTAAAAACCTTGAATAAAGAGGTATTTTGATAAAAAATTCTAAATTTTTGTAAATGTAACATTTAATTTCAACAAAAATTAACCTAATTTAGCTTAATCCAAGCTAATTTAAAACTAAAATTAATAAATTTTATTAAATTTCATTTATATTTTATGATTTTTATTTTATTTAAGTCGGATTTAACGTCAATTTAATTAAATATTTTAAGGTTTCAAGTGTGCCTGCATAAAAATTTTCTTTGTTGATTTTTATTAGAAAAACTAATTTTAAAAATTAAAAATGAAAGAAATTTTGCTAGTTTCTTATTTGAAAATCTTGCTATAAGTGCAACACAATATATATTTACAAAGATAATTTCAGCAGTTATTAAAAATAAAATAAAGTCTAATATTGAAATATAATAACAATTTCAAATTTATAACTCGATTTGTTTGACAAATATGAGTTTAAAACCGAGTGTATCAGCCGTTCATCATTTTTACATTCATATCAACTTTTATTGAGGAAACGCTTTTGAGATCGACTGAGAAATCCATTAATAAAACTCTTGACTCAAATATTATAAAATATTGATATATTGTACGAAACATTGATTTCAAGTTTTTCTTTATTTTGGATTCCGTTCAAATATATTTTGAAAAATCGGATTTTGACATTAAATGACTCAATAAGTGAATTATATTTAAAATTTGCAACATAGAAAAAAATACACTCATTCGGCTCAATCGCACACAAAAAAAGTTTTTTAACTTCAAAAATAATTTATCGATTTCTAAATTATAAATTAAAATTAAATTAAACTTTATATAAGTTAACGAATAAATAACTTACAAATTCAGTATAAGTTATTAAGAGCACATAAGATCATAATAAGAAATAAAATTAGCTAGTTTATGTCATTTAATGTTAATTAAATTATTTTTTGTAAAATAAAACAAAATTGTTTAAATTATATTTTGGAATAATTTCAAATTTATTAATTTATTTTATAGGATTGAAATGATATAGTATATTGGTGTAAACTATGCATTCTTTAAGTGAACGAAATTAAAAAAGTTTTCCTCAAATACATAAAACAAATCTCACTCTCAAAACATAGATTTTTTCAAAATTACAACATGGCTACTTTTTTACCCTGGCAGGCTGGCGCAGTGGTTCAAGGCGTCCGACTGCAGTTAAGTCTGACTTAACAAACAGGTAGTGGGTTCAAACCCCGTCCGAACTAATTATTCTTTTCAGAAGTTTAATAGGGTTTGGGAGGGGCAAGACGACCACGGACTGTTTGCCAAGCGCCGTTAATTGGTAGTGTACAACCTGTTAAGCTCAAACTACGTATACCTGACTGGGTTGAAACCCCCGGTTGTACAGGGAGAAAGCCCTCGGGCGTTATAAAAAAACATGGCTACTTATGCTTCTTGGGTGCACATACTTTATATGTCAACAAAACAAACCCTTTATGTTTAACAACAATTTATAAACTCATCCCCAAAGGAGATACCAAGCTTATAGTTTTGCCAATTCTTAGTTTCTTTCTTTCTTTCTTTTTATTAACCTCAAATAATTAAACCTAATCTTAAAATCCAATTTTATTAAAATATGTTTGTCGATGATAAATATTAATATAAAAAACAATATTTTGATTATTTAACTTAATAATAATAATAATTTTTTTTACAAAACAAAGTTATAATATATTGATAAAAATATACTCAAGTTACTCTGCTGTAGACTATATACAAAATCTTATTTAGTTGAACTTAAGTTTGTCAAATACCCGCATTTGTCTATAAATTATTAACGCAATGTACTATACATTCACATGTTTACTTCAGATATATTGATTTTTACACTGTTTAAAATTTTGTATTAAGAAATGGTTGCGGAAAAGTACAAAATTATATATTTTTGAAACATATTTTCTACCAAGTTTAAATTCAAAACAATTTTTTTTAGTAAAACTATTTTTAACTATAAAATTGTAATTTACTGTAAATGCATAGATTACTAATTGTTTGACAACGTTTAAAAAATACATCTGTTATAAATTTTGACTTGATCATTAGTAATTTTATCATTTTATATTTTGTGTGCATTTTCTGGCTAAAATTAGTAAAATGTTCTAGGTATAAGTATAAAATTTTCATCACTTTTTTTTGGCAAAAATAATTATAACGAAAATGCAAAGCAGATATAAATTATTAAAATTTAACTGAGAATAGATTTTAATCTGTAATTGTTAAAAAACAAATTAAAAATTATTATAATATTAATATCGCTTACCGGCAAAGTTATGACTTCAAACAAATTTGAAATTTTAATAGCTAAATGCTCATAATTATTTTGCATCTAAAATTTAAATATAAGAACCACTTATTACCGTAATCCCTCTCAGTTTAGAACATGTTCTTAACAATGAGAATAAAAACTAGTATTTAACCATAAGTTTAAAACAAATATTTTTGATAATAATGATAAACTTTAAAGTTTGAATATTAAAACAAAAAATATTGAAAGTTGATTGATATTAAATTTATTATTAAACAAAAATTTAATATAATATAATATTTAATATATTACAAATATTCAATAATGTTTTTAAGATAATAATTCAAATAATAAATTATTAATTAATAATAATTCAATTAATTTATTAAGAAAATCTTATTCATTAAAATCTAAATCAAATGTTTTGAAAAAAATTAGAAGAATTTAATAAAAATAAAATTAAAACAAATATAGAAAACTCGAAATTAATTGATAAAGATGACGATAAAGATATTGAATCAGACAAAGTCGAAGACTTTAATTTAGTATATTTTATTAGTATATATATACTAAAACTAACCATAATTAATTAATTTGTGTCACTTGTCATAGTTTGAATTTACCTCGCCTTATAGGAACATGTCCTTAAAGGCTTTAACTCAAATTTTAGAAAATGGTCCATTTCACCTTAAAAGAACATGTTCTGAACTGTGAGGGAATACGATAGTAATCTTTTTTTATTAACAAATAATAGTATAAATAAATTATCTATTTACAAATAACGTAAAATTATAATATAAAGTTTATAATAATTAACAAATCAAAATGTTACTTAAAATTTTTTATTAATTTAATATTTTCTACTTTAGTTTAATAATAGTAGTAGTAGTAATAGTAGTAAATTTTTAAAGGCATTTATTAATTCTTAAGATTTATATATTTTCATTTTAATTTTAAGTAATATTATCGGTTGGTTTGAAAATTATTTATAAGTTTTATCATTTTCTTAATCTTAATTATAAATTATAATTAAGAATAAGATTTTATTTATAGGTTAGTAAAATGATTTTTAAAAACACCAAAAATATTTATTTTATTTTATTTTTGATTATAAGTTGGAATAATCATCAATATTTATTTTAATAACCAAATAAAATCTAAAACTTATATTAGTTTTTAAAAACATTAATTTTGAATTTAAATACTGTTTTAATAAGATTTATTTTAACTTTTAATTATCAATTATTTTTTGACTATAAAATATATTTTATATTTTTGGTTATATTATATATTTCTAGAAAATTATACTACTGTATAGAAGGCATTTGAAGTTGGTCATATTTCTATTTAAATACAAAAATTTTTACTAATTTCAAATGACTGCTTTTGTACCTTTCGCCTAATTTTAGTTAAAATTTTAATATTTACAGATAAATCCGTTTTACAAAACTAACATGCTACATCATAAAGCATATTTCAATTTAATGCAAATAAAATTTTTAACATTAACTTTAATACTTAATAAAAATCTTAAATTTTTATCTATTAAATCAACATTTAATAAAGATGTTAAACAATAATATCAAATTAATTTGTAAAATATTTATATTAAAAAATCAGATAATATCAAGCTAATTTATGTTTATGTTAGCAAAGGTCAGATTTTCAATCATAAATAACAAAGAGTAAGAATCAAAAGCTCGAAAGTGCTGATCCTCGGACTCAGGCACATCCTCACGGGCTTAGTCGGGCAACAGTTATGACAATCATTTATAAAATGCAGTCAATGGTCAGAATTTTTATTGAATGCCAATTGTATTGTATTGTATTGTATTGTATTGTATTGAACCAAAATAATAGATTTGTTTATTTCTTAATCTAATTGAACCGATAAATGAAAAAAAAAACATTAATTGAAAAAATATGTTCGCATTAATTGTGATGAGTTGACACTTAATCAGCAATAAATGCATTAGTCTTTAGTCGTTAGTCGTAAACAATGAATAAAAAATTGTTTTTCTTTTTAAAGAGCAAACGAAGAGAAACATCGATTCGGACAGAATTAATAGAATATAAAAGTTTTTGTAAGTTAGAGCTTAAGTGTTGTTTGTTTGTATCAAAACGAATAAACAATTTCTGATTCATTGTATAAATAAACAATTAAGAGTTGAATTGAATTTTATGGTCTATTCGGAAGATGAATAGATGTCGGGCTCAGAATTGGCAGCACTTATAGCCTATTAGACAAACTAACCGTTCGCTTAAGTCTGGCGTAAACTATATTTTTATTATTTCGTCAATCGTTAGCAGCTTTTCAATCGTTATATAGAAATATCAATAACTGAATAACGGTATCAATTGGATGCTTAGCATAGGATAAGGGGATGAGGGGATGAGGATAAGAGACAACAGACGAGAGACAACATCGGATAACATCGGATAACTAACCTTTTAAGCAGTCGCTCCACTTCTGGTCCACTCAATTGGGATTTTTGTTCATATTTCTGGTCAACAGTTATTTGAGTCAATAAACAATTTCTGATTAATTGAGTTATGAAAATAATGAACGCATTTAACCAAATATTCAATAAACAAGAAAATAGTCGAAATGTTCAAATAATATGCATTCAAATCGATTTATCTTCAAAATTGCGACAATTAAATAAACTGTCGATTCGATTGTTACTTTCGGAGCATTTGGAGTGAATATTCTTCACTCATATCTGGTGTCTCTCCAATTGCATACGAGTTGAGTAGAGTTGAGTAGAGCTGAGTAGAGCTGAGATGAGATGAGATGCAGGTATTGGTGCCAATACTGCGGTCGCATTCAAAGCAAAGGATTTTGCATTCGAACAAATTGATCGGCGAAGAAGAGCTCTGGCATATGACCATCAAATGCATGCGCACTCTTCAGCCACTACTCCACTCCATCCACTACTCGAGACTCTATCAAACATTTATATTATAGATATTCGCTTCCATCACATTCGACCAAATATTGCTAATAAAACACTTCATTATTCACTACTTTTTGCTCATTAATCATAAAATAATCTAATTTTTAAACATCAAAAACACGACTTCAAGTAATTACTCAATTAATTCCTTTTGATTGCTCTACAAATGTTTATTGCATTTGAAAAAGTGTTTAATAAATTAAAATTAGGGCTAATTTAATGTTAAATTCAATTACAAACTACAGTATTCTTATGCCGAGAATCAACAAAAATAAGTTTTTATCGAATATTAAAAAAAAATTATTTTTCTTATATTTCTTATATATATAAAATTAAGAATTTATATATAAATAGTAATTATTTTCTTAATTTTATTCATTTATTCGAGAGTAAGTCGGCTTTAAGTCAAACCAATTAATTTTATAGTTTGCAATAAACAAAATATTTATTTTTATTTTTATAAAACTTTAAAAATTAAAATTTCAAATCAAATGACAATATATATGTATATATTGATTAATTATTTGTAGAAATGGCAAAAACTTAAAAGTTCAACAGTGTACGTTAGCTTTTTTACGGTTTATTAAACATTCAAAAACAATATACAGTATCTGCAAAATGGCAATACAGTCGGAGCCGATAGATAAAAACTGGCATTGTATTTATTTGTGAAAAACTAACTTACTGTACATTTTGAACTCTTAAGTTAGTTAATTATATTTTGTATATACAGTACTATACTGTACATTGTGTACAGTATTTGAGTGAACTCTTGTCTAGTTAAGGCTCATCATTAAGGCTCCTCATCATTGACTTGGTTTTAGTGTTTAGTTAAAATATTTTTGATATTAATTAAAAAGTATATAAATTTGTGATAATATCAATAGAATATAAATATTTAATGTTTTGTTAATAACTAACGCTTTGGAGTCGACTGAGAGTTAAGAGCCGTTGAGAACGAACCCAAAGTGAAAGAACTGAATGATTCGATGTTTGGCTCACTCTCTGATTGAAGAACAGGAAGAATATTATCGATTTGATTGTCATCGATGTCAATGCCGGCCCTTTCGAACACTTCTCTCCAAAACACGTTTCTCTCTCTTAAGGGCTCTGAACTCATAAACGATGAACTGATTGATTCGATTCCGTTATTCGACATCAATTCAAATGAGTGCGCATTCGATGCAATTGAATCCAAATCTTTGGATCTATTATCCAATGTCTGCGATGACAAGTCGACTAAAGGCGAGGAACTAATTGCCTGAAGTGTCTTAAAAGTAGCCGAAGAGCTCGAACTAATTGCATCGTAATTATCATTTGGTGTCTCATCTTCGGAGTCGGTGTCAGAGCTTTGTTCGCCATTTAATGACTCTTTCATTGATTGAAAACTTTTAACTTTCGTATCCAAAACCTTTCGATAGGAATCCCCGGCCGGCCCTCCAATTACACCATCACTTCGTTCAACACTTTTTTGATTAACCCTTCGCTCAACCATTTTCTTCAAATTATTAATTCGAACTATCAATGGATCCAAAGAAGTGGTCGAATCGTCCGCAAGAGATATGTCTTTTAATGTCGATTCGAAATCAAATGACTGAACGGTTGAGTCGATTCGCTGCGAATTTGGCCTTTTATTCAATAAATGCTTTTTATACAACTCAGACAAAGCATTCGTCGCTTTGTTTGTCTGTATTTGGGGATCCGTTGGAACCGATAGATAACTGGTTTGTCGACTGGAAAAGAGTGAACTCTTGTCTACACTTTCGGACTCGTTATTGACATCTAATCGTTTCAAAGGAGAGGCTGTACTGACGGCTGCGTTTCGGAACACTTTTTGGGTCTCGAGTTCGTTGTTCGACATTCGATAAGATCGGAGTCTTTCGAATAGTTTTGTGGCAATACTTATCGGCAAATACTCATCAGATTCGGCATTATTTGCATTGAATTTAGTTCCAATTGAATCGAAATTCTCTTTCAATACTATTTTCGAGTCTCGAGTTATGTCTTCATTCAAAACCAAATCCCGTTTCGAACCAACACTCGAAGCGTTTGACTCAAGAAACTGATGATTCGAAACCAATATTTTTGGCCAAAAGAGTCTTTCAGTTCTCCTTTCAATCGACTCTTCCGAATGACTCAATTGTGTCTTCTTTTGGATCAGTTCTCGTAAAGCATTTTCGGATTTTTGCAAATATTCTAATTCTCGCAAAACATTGACGTCTTGTTTGTCGGCATTCTTCGGAAGTAACGAACTCTGAGTCAACTGTTTTCGCCTTAAAATCTGGTTTTGTTTATCAATTTTCAAATTATTTAGTTTTTCGTTGTTTTCGGAAATGAATTCATTTAACGTACGCTTCGATCGAATCGAGACTTTAGTATTGCGTCTCTTCTCGAACTCATTTGAGTCCAACTCCTGTTTGGCCACAACTGCCGCCCATTTATGAGCCGAACCCCTCTCTTGTGCGACGCGTCTGTACTCTTCGCGTAAATCAATTAATTGTTTATTTATTTTCTCGATTTCTCTGTTTTGCAACTCTTCTAAACGTCTCTTAGCTTTCAATTCGTTAATTCGTTTCAATTTATTTACAGATCTTTTGCTCAATTCGTTTGACTCGAGTCGGGACTAGAGGTTAACACAAGTATTCAAACATTTAATCAATTTTTTGTTAATTATTCAAACCTTTATTATTCGTTTTAAGTCCTTATTATTCATTTGCGTTAAAATAAAATAAATTTTAATTAAAATATAAAATAAATAAATAAATAAAAAGTAATAAAAATTGAAAATAAACTGAATTTAAAACAGTTGTTGAGATCGAGTGAAAAGCAATTGAGAGCAGAGTTTGTGCGCAGACTATCAGTGACAGAGACATACTGTAACAGTACAGACTGTACAGTAGATCACTATTATTGATATGTAAGCCCTTACTAGCCCATAGGCTACAATTTCTGATGGTAGAGCTGTTCCCATAAGTAAGCGGAATAACATGTCTATACGTTTAGCACTGATAGAGGTTTACAGTACTGTTTTTGGTTTGAGGGAGAGCGTCAACTAAGCTTAACTGTCTGGCATAGGATTAAGTGCATATATACA
>JAQFXP010002552.1:0-14776 GCA_034693685.1 Belba bartosi | reverse complement strand
CCCCCCCCTAGCATTTAATCCGCAAAAAAGTACCCCTTTGACTTTTTGCCGGCCGTCTTCAGCGGCCAGCAATTTTTTTTTTGTTTTTTCGGTTAAAATTAGAAAATTTTCATTAAATTGGTAATAAATCCTGTTTAAATCTAATTAATTTAACTAAATTTAGTTTAAATTCAGTTAAATTAGATAAAATTTTATCATAAATATATAGGGGTTTTAGCTTGTTTGAGAAAAATCTCTTCCTGAGTTAGTCTCCGCAAAAGAAGTGGCGTATTAACAGTAATAAAATATTAGCTAAATTAAATTCTATGAACACTTGTAAGAAAATTTAAATTTTAGTCAAATCTGTTTGAAGTCTGTGATTAAATTATAATTAAGACATGTTTTTGACATTTGTAAAAATTTAAATTTGGTTTTTTTTTGTTAAAAAACTTAATTAAAGTTTATCAATGAAAAATGTTTTTAATTAATAATAAATATAAATTGCGTATGCATATATGCACATATATCATATATATTTTAAAAACTGAACTTTTCTTAATTAAGCAACATTTTAAAAACTTATAATTAGTGTTTTTTGTCAATACAAAGAGTTTGCCGATCTAGAGTAAAGGATCAGAGGAGAAATCTTTTTAAAATTCTGTTCAAAAACCTAGGGAAACGAATTTCATGGATGTATATTTTTCAAAAAGCTTAAAAGACTTAAAAATTATTTAATTTTATGCGCAATGTAATTAAGTTTAAATAAATAAAATTTAATTTAACTAACTTTAAATCAGAATTAGTACCAATTTAGAAATAATTGGTTATAAAATTTTAAAATGTTGCCATCCACCATTTTGCGGACTAAATGCCAATTTTATAAATTAGTAAAATTTTTTCATTATCCCCCACTCCTTTGCAATTTCTAAAATATAAATTATTTTCAAAAATAAATTTAAAAATAAATTAGATTACATTAAGAATTTAAATTAAAAATAATTTCTATTATGTATTTGTATTTTAATATATACTTGTAATGTAAAGTGAGTAGGAGGAAAGAGGAAATTGGCTAGCTTGTTTATTTTACTATTTATGTCTACAATATAATAGATTTTAACCTTTTATAGAAATTGAAAAATAAAAGCTTCTGGCAATTATTTTAACATTTTACAAAAAAAATATTTGTTAAATTTAATTCAATATTTTTACAATTTATATATTTTTTCCAAGCATTTAATTACTAATCCCGTCCTGGGCATATTCTGATTTGTCGTCCTGCGCAGCATTTAATATATTTTGTTGATTTAAATACTATTGCGAATAAAAAACTACAAGCTCAGATATTTCATAAAACAATTTAAGTTGATAACATAAGACTAACCTTGCACAATTAGAAATTTTAATCTTAATTACTGTCTTATATAATCTGACCTTAAAAATGCAATTCTCATCAAAAGAGTCGAGGATTGAAAGCAATTGCTGATTGGGTTTGAATGAAGTGTCGGCGCAATAGACACTACTATTGAAAGAATAGGAATCGACTGACTGTTGAATGAATGCCATAAACCTCTACTGCATTAGAAAACGAGAATTCCGTTCACAGAATATACAGTACTTGCGATCAGAATATCAGTACTAAAGCCACACAAACGTTGTTTTCGATTACATGTATTTGCAGTTAGTTTTTGATTGCATTTATGCGGATATTGAGTCGAAAACAGAAAAAAAGTTTTATTAAATTACTGGAACTCATAGTGTGTTCTCTAAGATAACTAAAACTTTACTTTAGTTTTAATAATAATATTTGTGATTCTTATGCTCTTTGGGTTTTCTGGTCTCTCAAACATTAATAAGTTGAACACTTGTGAAGAAATTTGATCTTCGCATCAATTAATTTCTAATATATTAAATATTTTCGGTAAGTAATGTAAATAAAAAATCTGAATTTTTTTGCTTTTCTAATGAATTCAAAATTTTTAAATGTTTATTTCATATAGTAAAATAATATCACAATCAAACAATTTTATTCTAGCATGTTAAAATAATTTGAATTTTGCTCAAATAGATGTTACAATTTAAACATTTTACTTTTATTTAATCTAATAGCAAAAGTAGTTTTTTTTTGTAAAAAGCAAATAATTTTGAACAATAATTCGTTTAAAATAAATTGGCAATAATTTTTGAAATTTTATTTTTCTTTAATTTTAAAATTTCGTGTTTTTCGGTAAATCTTTTATTTATAAGAATTACTTATATAAAAAAAAGCTTTCAGGCTCAATGGAGCTTGGTAAGGTCTTGAAATAAATGTAATTTACTGCAAGTTTTATCATTTTTACTTTATATACTTATTTTTAACAAAAATAACATTAATGTTGCAGCCTGTATATTTTTTACAGTATTTATGATTTCAAATCAGACATAAAACTCGCCGTTAGTCTCAAAAATGTTACAAAATATTAATATTTTAAACAATAAACTCTTAAATATTATTTATTAAAAATTTAATTTTTATACAATTTTTATGTATATTTAAAAATCTTATGAGTAATGTCCGCCAGTTGTTACACCAGAATATTCTTAAAATTATTTTTAAACAAAAGTACATTATAGTCAATGTAAAAAATTAATTTAATATTTGCTCAATTGCACTTTCTCCACAATTTAAACTAGATTAATTAAAAGTTTTATATGCCTTTTGTATATGTTACTTCTTTATGTATATATGCCTTTTGTGCAGTACAGTAGTACTAGTATGGACTTCACTGTCATACTCGTTAATTATGTATTGCTATATTGCATAGAATACATACATAGAGAACATAGATATAAACTTATACAGAAGTCATATAGTATTTGTAATTAATCTAGTTTAAATTGTAGACAAAGTGAAATTGGTCAAAAATTAAATTAATCTTTTTACATTATATACAATTAGATTTGTCCAAACCAGTCCTGATACCGTAGTCGTATATATCAGAATTCTGATATAAGTCATTTGACTAAAATATCATTCAAATAAATAATTACAAATAAATGTGTAAAAGGAGTAAAATATAACAATATATTTTAATCAACTTAAAAATTTTTAAAAATTTATTTAAACAAATTTTTATTAAATTAATTTACTTGATATACAAAATTGACTAAACTTTACACTTTATATGTAAATAAAACTTAACTTGATACATGTATTAGAGCTTTTTTTCATTTAGTACACAGCATTTAACTATAAATAAAATATAAAAATGAAAACATCTGTATATAATGTACTTTTGTTTTAAAAATATTTTAAGAATAATCTAGTGTAACAACTGGCAGACATTACTTCTGAGTTATATATTCAAAGTAAGTAAATTTTTGCTTTAAATTGCCAAAAGTAAACTCCTAGCTTAATTTATAGAGACTTTATTTTAAAGTTTTTAAAATACTAATAATTATGTGCTTGCTGCTTTTTAATTATTAATAAATTCAGTTTTAAATTTGAATGTTTAAAAATTTCTAATTTATTCATTAGTTTTATAAAAATTTAATTAAAGTTTACATTTAAATTAAAGTTAAAAATTTTATTTTTAATTAATTAATTAACTAAATGACTTAACTATTTTTAAAGTATATATAAATATTACAAAATATCTAAATTATATTTGATTATAATTATAATATTGTAAAAATAAGCAACCTTAATATTACCTCAGTTTGTATACTTTCTGGTATTACAAATAAGAAAACTTAGTTAGAAATAACAACTTTAAATAAATAATTTAATTTTTTAAATAGGTTTTATTATATTTATCTGTCAATTAAAACAGTAAATTGTAACTTTAATACAATTTTATTTAATATAAATATAAATTTATTTGTAATTTATAAAAAAAATATTTGTATATAACTAAAATATTTGAATTAAAAGTTTACAGTTTATAATTTCAAGCTGCAGCTTTTAAACTAAACATATTTAGAATATATAAATACTTTATTACATTAGTTGAAAATTTAATTTAAATTAAAAATTCACAAATAAATAAACTATTTACGCACTTAGTAAATATATTTGTAATTATATTTATTTATTTAGAATTATATAATAAATATATATAATTTAATTAACAAAATTGGTTTTACTTATAATTGTAAGCGAATAATTATATATATATATTTTATTATTAGTAGTAATTAATTATTAAAAATAATTTATTTATCATCATAAATATATATATAATTATTTGCTTACAATTATAAGTACAATCTTGTTAATAAAATAAAATACAGTTAATTGTATACTTTGGCAAATTTATGGGTAATTTTTACAAATTCAGAATTAATTTCTTAGTTTGAATTAGACCCTGGTCAGCAATTGCAATGAAGGCAATTTATCAACAAGTCAAGATTGTCTATTTTTTGAAAAATTAGACAATTATAGTGAATAATAACTATGTTAAATAAATTGGTTAAAAAATTTGGCACTTTTGAGAAAGTAGTTTAAATGTCAAAATTAGATAGGTTTATGATGTTTAGTTTTATATTTAATTAATTTATTATATTTCAACTTTCATTTCTAACCTCAATGTCTGATCGCTGTACTCGACATCAATACTATGTTTAGTATAGAATTCAGGTTTTGATGGCAAAAATTGTGGCCGGGTATTATTTGTATTATTAGTAAATTAATTATTAGTATTATTCAAATTAATATCATAATAATAATAATATGATATTATTATTATTTCCTCATTAAACTAGTTTGTCGACTAATTTTACAGTTTGTTAAACATAAAAAACAAAATATTTGTAATGGCTTTTGAGAGCTCTTTATTAGAAACACAATTTTATTTTTATAGATTAAGCCATTATAGTTGTCCAAGCTAACTTAGAATTTTTGCTTATAATTAATTTGATTTCAACAATTGAGTATAATTTAATGTGAAGTTATTCTACACATTCTGTAAATTACTTTTATTTAAATAAAAGTTTGATTGCTAAAAACTTTTATCGGCAAACTTTAGCATTAGTAGGTGTAGTTGTTGTAGTAATAATTTAGCAATCGCCATTCTGCTTTGATGCTAAATAAATTTAAAAACAATATCGTTTGTGCAATGCCAAATTAAATTAAGTAAGAAAGCACCATGCATCTGTTATGCTTGAAATCTGAAATGACTTAGCTAGATTATATAACCACCGGATTTCTCTTGTGGTGTAATAAGTTTTAGTGTTTTTCAAATAAAACTATTTTTTATATTGTTTTTGTGGATATCTTATAAAATTCTTATTAGAAATGACCGAAAACTTTAAATGAAAATAAATACTTTATTTCCAATCTTCTCGTCAGTGATTAATTGCAAAACATTTAATGAATACTGAATTTCGGTTTCATTACAACTTTTCTACGAATCGATTAATTAATTTTTTGCAGATTTCTTAAACCAATTATTTTTAAATATAAATGAACTTTAATTTAATTTTTTTATACAAAACGCATATAAATTGCAAATTAATGACATACTATTAATTAAATTTTATATCACAATTGGTAGTCAATTATATTAAGTGAGAAATTTAATTCAGTTTTATATTTCAAAGTTTCGATTTACTGCAAATTTGTTGTTTATTATAATAATGTCTAATATTTATTAATAAATTTAATTATTCTTTTGAGATGTACTATATATTATGCAACAATTTTTAAATGTCAAACGCTCTAAAGCATCAAGAATATTTTAAAGTTTTATTTTAATTATTTTAAAATACAGTATACTCTGCCTATAATCACTCCGCTTATAATGACATTCGGTTCTAATCACTGTATATGCAATACACCAAACGTTACAAATAGTGTTATTAATGCGTCGGTTATAATCATTTTCGGCTATAATCACTTAATTTACCATGCACCAACGTGGTGATTATAAACGGAGCATAATGTGCTACATCAATATAAAAATTACCCAATGCTATTTTTTAGCAGAGTTAGTCACAATATAATTAATATATTTATTTTAATTTTTAAAATATAGTAAATACTCTAGGGTTTGCTTTTTACCAAGTTAATCTAATTAAATCGGGTAATTTAAAAATTAATTTACCAGCCAAATTTGGAATTTGTAATTAAATTTAATCTAAATCTGGTTAAATGCAAAAATAATGTAAAAATTAAGCATGCTATTAATTATTTCATATATCCCATAAGGTTTAGAAAAAAATTGACTATTTTACTTTAGCCATCTCCTTTGACTTGATCAATATAATCAATTTTAAATTTAAAAGCCAAATTTTTGCTTAAGTATATAGTTTTAAAAATGTTTATTTTGCAGCTAAACTATATTTCTTAATAATGTTTTATTTTTTGTTATTTTTAAATAATTGATTAAATTTGCCAATAACAAGGCAATTAATTTAATTGCGCTTGTCAAATTCGAAATTGATAAATTGGTTTTTGTTAATTATAACGTTAAAGTTTAAAAGTGTTTAACGTGATTGAATTTTTTAAATATTTATTTTCTATACTATTTGTTTGCCATTTGCATTGTACTTATTAATCACACTAATTAGGCAAATTTTTTAATCTAGCTAATTAGAGAACTAAAATTCACTAATCATACTAGACACAAAGTTTTAACTTTTTTTAGTTTAATATTTTATTAATTTTAGTTAAATTAAATTAATTATAAAACTTTTTTTGAAAAATATTTCATTTAATTTAAAACCAATTAAATTAATTTTAATTTTTAAAGCAATTTTAACTAATAAAATACATTTTATTTATATTTTAAATATTTGTAATAAAAAAATAAACATAATTTGTATTTTTAGTTTCAATTATTTAAACCAAGATTATTTTAAATTAAATGTTTTAAAGTAATTCAATTATTAAACTATTTTATTATTATTATATAACTATTTTTGTCGACATCTTTATTGATATTGAAATTCTATTAGTGTTTAGCATTTTATATCTAAAATAATATTTTAAAACTTTTTATCTTAATTGAAAAAAAAAGGTAAAAAAATATTTTTATTAAAAAAAACAATTACTCTCCACTCGATATAAAAATGCATTAAAAAATAAGAATTTCAAAAAATTTATTTAATACAAGATATGTTTGTTTTGTATTTATTCTAATCTAAATGATATACAAAAAATACGTTTAAACCAGGAATTAAGAAGTTTGGCCAATCCAGGGGTATTAGATTAGGAATTTTTTCAAAAACGCTCAAAAACCTTATATACTGATATTTTACCAAATTTAACTTAATTTAAGCCGGATTTAGAACCAATTTAGAAAAAATTTTCTAATTTTAATTAAAAAACCTAAAACGTTTTTGGGCAAAAAGTCGAGGGGCATATTTTTGAGGACCAAATGCTATGGGGGAAGAGATAAATCCAAATTTTTAAAATTAGGAAGAATTTTTGGCTTGTTTACAATGCCGGGTTTAAACCCAATATATATATTTATAGTAGAAAAGAATTTGTAAAAATTTTTTTATAAGTGAAAACACGAGTCGTTTTTATTTAAATGGGATATTGAATACAACTTAATGTAAAAACGGAAACAATTCTTCGTTTTCTAAATTAAATTATTTTATTTGAAATAAAATGAAAAAAGTTTTTTACTATATATTAAAGTATTTTTGAATAAAATGCAAATTTTCTTTATTGAAATAAAATGTATATAAAAATAGTTTTATAATCCAATTATAAACTAGGTTAAAAATAACAATAGTATATATATTAACAAGCGTATTCATATTAAACAAGTACTTTAATGCTAAACTTTTAAATAATAAAAATTAATTCTAAAGTTAAATAATAAATTACAAACTTTGTTAATAATAAATATAATAAGTATTTAATGCATTTAGTTTAAAATCAAATTAATATCAATTTATTATTTAATTATATAATTAATTAATTAATTAATATAAAAAAATTACAATAAATTGCACAATTATAAATATTAAAATTTTTATTTTATTAAGAGCCAAGTGACATTTTTATTGTAAACCACCAAGGACGTTTAGCAATTTTTTTTCTTCTAAACTTTGATTAAATTAAAAACATAATTAATTAATTATATTATTATTTCATTGATTTTTTCTTTGATTGTCAAATATTCTCAATCTCTAAACAAAATATGTTTTTATATAAATTAATAATTCTTTAAATCAATTTTTGAAATTTAATTTATTTAAAGCAATTGTTTTTAAATAATTAAATCTATCATATTGATGCTATTAATTTTGATCAAATTTGCAAAATTGCAATAAATCGAATCAAATTTGTTGCATTAAATATATTAATTTAGTTGAAAAGTTCAACAAGCATGATTTAACATAATATTTCTAAAAAATATCAAATTATTATAAAAGCAATATTATTTGGCCATTAATAAAAATGATATTTATTTGCGCTTGCTAAATGTAATGATTGCTTGAGGATAAAAGCCACATTTGAAAAAAATGAAAACAAATTTTATTAGGTAGACTTGGCAATTTTAAACAAGTTTTATTGACATTAAATATTTTTTTATATTAAAACCAATTATTTTTATTAAAATCAAATATTTTTTATTAGTTTGTTCATATTAAATTTTATGTTTAGTTTTTATATAAATACATTACAGTATATAATATAATTTATCAAACATTAAATTTAATAGTTTAATTTTAAATTTAAAAATAATAAATAAATTACTTTTAAAATTAATAATTTGGATTTTTTGCTTTAAATACCATATTGAGTAGATTTTTATTTATTTTAATATATTAAATATTATATAACAGATTTTAAACAAAAATTTCTACCAAAAAAATATTTTTTAATTTAAAACTAATGACAAAATAATTGTGAAAATAAGAGAATTTGTTTCACTAAGATCAATTTATTTTTAAAAACATAAAACATATGCAAACAATACATTTTAATAAGTGTCATCAGAATAAAACAAAAATCATATTTTTACAGTTTAATAAAATTTCAATTAAATTCAAACAATTTTTACTTTATTTTGTATCCGGTTTTGCATTTTATTTGCATATTAAATTTTTTTTCTATTTAAATTTGTTATTACATTTTATTATATAAAAAAGTATTGACTGAATAAAAATATTCACAAATTATATTATAGAATCTAAATAGAAATATGCATAAAATTGATGTAATAGTAAAATATATAACTTATTACGAAATAAAATATATAATTCATTGTATTCATCAAAAATAAATTGTTTAATAAAAATATGCATATTAATATTAGACAATCTCAAATTTTTGATCTTATTTTTAATACTTATATCAAATATTTGTATTAATTTTAGTCTAAAAATAATTTATTTAAAAAATACAAAAATATATTTTAAACAATAATTTATATTTAAATCAAAAACTTATTAATAGAAAAACGAATAAAAGATTTGCAAAAATTTTAAAGAACTTAATGAGTGATTAGTTTATAATAAATGAGATAAACAACAGAACTGAGACTTAAGTGAATAAACAAGTCGTTTGAAAATTGTTTTGCGAGTCGAGAGAGAAATGTTAAGAACTTTCTTTTAAAATAAACTTTTATTTCTAAAATAGATTCTAATTTAGTAATTGATTTATTGAATTACATCAACAGTGAGTGCATTAGAATTGCGTTAACTCTGGCTTTAGACTAGTTTACAGTAAAAAACAATTTTTTAAAATAACACTAAAACTCATTTTTATTAAAATTAGTCTTAAAATGCTTTCAATTTTAATACCTATTCGTAGAAAAAAAAAACTTTTTTAAAGTAATTTTTTATGTTTTTAAAGAATAAATTAAAGAATTTATTTTTATTAACTAGACAAAATAAGCCATACTATCAATATAGCTAAAGAAAAATATTATTTAGATTAGCATACTAGAAAAAAATAACAACTATTAATATATTTATGTCTCGTATATTGGCGTAAATTCAAATAAATACTTCTGTAATTCAATTTGTATAAGAATTTTGCTTTTATTAGAGTTATGTCTTATTGGTCGACAAACCCTATCTAAGCTTTTATATTGTATTTGATATATTAAACCGAAACTTAATCAATAAGAAGTGCAAAGGATTAAATGGAGCTAAACCTGAATTGCATTTAATAATAAATTATTCGGTCTTTCATTTTCATAGTTGTTATACAATCAAACACTAATTCTGATGTCATTCCATATGAGGTTCAAATCAAATTAGATTCTATTCATAAATTCTTATCATTTTTGTCTAATTTAATCATTTATTCAAAACGGAGACCATATCTATCTTGCACATTTAACCTAGTTTATCTTGCCTTATTTTAGAAAGATAGCTTATTGCATTGGTATTACAAATTGTAGTAACTTTTATAACTTGAACAAAACTAACTAGTGCATTAATTAGAAAATAATATTTTGCTAGTTATAATTTGAAGCTGTTTTTCAGATATTGGTCCTTGCCTCTTTAAGAAATCAGTTTGACTTAAAGTTATATTACGGTAATATCTTAAGTGAGTAGCGGTCAAGGTAAAATTTATATATTTCATCAATTAATTAAGTACATTAAATGCTTATACTGTATATCTTACAAGTTAGCTGGATATTTATTTAAAGCTTTAAATGAGTTTATTGACATATAACCAGGCATTAGAAATTTCAAGTATTTGGTGCTACTTGCTTAATATTGCCTAGCAACTTAAAGAAATCAGCAAATAAGACTCAAGTTATTTTAAAATAGCATAGATTTTTAAAGGCAAATTCAAATTGTTCTTGTCTATGCATATAAGTTATTATTATATATATAACTGTTTATTAAATAAGCAAAAACAGTGTATCTGCATAGACCTAAGCCTTATCTCTTAAGTCTATGCAGATATACTTTTTTTATTTGTTAACTAAACAGTATAAGTAAACAAAAAGTACAGTATTTTGAACTTTGAGAAAATATCTACTTAAGTTGTATATCATTAATAGCTAATACAAAAACATATAAATTTTAACTTGAACGCTGCTTACACAATATATTGAAATAACTATAATGGGCAGATAGTAAAATGCCAAAATTTGGTAAATACTATTTAAATAAATGTTTATTTTGTTTCATAACATTGCAAGCAAAGAGACAACTAATTAAAAAAATATTTATTAACTTGCTATTTATAAAGTATAAGTTAATTCTTTTCATTAGATTTGGTTATAAATTATCAAATTTAAACTAAAAAATAAATGATAATGAGTTAATACCAGGGATTGAGAAGGTGAGGATTTTTCCCAAAATTTTGGCCAAAAACCTAGAAGGGGAGGATCAGGGGAGGGATTTTTCCAAAAACGCTCAAAAAACCTATATATTTGTGATGAAATTTTAATTAATTTAAACTAGATTTAAACTAAATTTAGTTAATTTAACTGGATTTAAACAGGATTTAGCACCAATTTAGGGAAAATATTCTAATTTTGGGCAAAAAACCTAAAAAATTTGCCGGCCGCCTTCGAGAGGGGTACCTTTTCTCGAACCAAATGCTAGGGGGGGGGGTAAATGCCAATTTTCAAAATCAGGGGGAGTTTTGGCTAATCCCCCCTTCACAATCCCTGGTTAATACTGTATTTAATGTATAATTAAATTTAAATTTACCATTAAAATTAATTTTAGTAAATTAATAAAAATAGTTTTAGTTTATTAGTCATATTACATGTAATTTTATTTTAATTTAATTAGAAAAAATTATTAAGCATATACAATTATTGTATAAAACATTTATTAATCTCGGTTTTTTAACTCCCACTTGAAGTTTAATACTAACATGTTAGAACTACCGTGCAATGATTAACTAAGATTATATAACAACATATGATTATATAACTTAATTAATAATATAATATTTTGATTAATATAATCATAATCAAATATTATTATTGCTGTTGGTTACTATTTATAAGATAATTAAATAATTTTTAGTATTACACAAATATATAAATGTTGCATACCTTAAAGTATAGACATATAGTATTTTATGATGTTAAATATTTAATAATTCTTTCTGTCGCTAAACATAATTTGTATCCGCAATAGGAATTAAGACGACTTAAAGTCTATTCTTAAATCTTATATATAATTTGTTATGACAACAAAGTAATCATTGTAGATTTAAATTCTTTTACTACTAACGCGTTAATTTTTATATTTTTAAAGTTAACAAATAATTTATCTAAAAAATATCATGCAAATTTGGCAAATACTAAATTTAACCTAAATTTTATACTTAATATTTTATATAATTACAATTAAAACATTTTAAGAAATTATAGTTAAATTTAACATAAATTTAGTTAAATTGAGTTGAATTGCAAATTTAAAAAATATTTATTTTTCAATTGTATAAAACTCATTCTTGATTGACCTGGTCAAATTTAATATTTTTGTTTAAAACATATTAAATTACTTTTTATAATTGTCTAAAAATAGTTTTAAAATAATATTTTGTCAAAACTTAATTTAAAATTTGAAAAAAACTTATTTAAGCGAAATAATTGCAAACTTAAAGTAAAGTTAACTTTAATTAAAAATTTTTGTCAAAAAATTTCAAAAATTTGTCAAAAACACAAAAAATAATTAAAATAAATTTATATTCAAATATTAATTACTAAACATAATTAAACAAAATAAATAAATAAAATAATTATTAGTCAACAAGTTGTTTTAATAATAATAATAATAAAAGTAAACTTTAAAAAATAAGCACAGAACAACTAATATTTAGGCCGAGAGTATAATTAATGAGACTAGTGTCTAATTAATATATCAAGCTTATATCCGTAAATTGACATCAGATGCATTTGGTGTACTAAAGGAATGCCAGTTTGCATTGGTGTGCATAAGCCGTGAATTGCATACATTTCCTAACTTATTAACACTCAAGAGAGTGAAAAAATAAATAAAATCTTCTTAACGCAAGTACTCGAATCAAAAGTCTTTTTTCTGTTTGTTTTGGGAATTACTGTCGAAGAGGCCATAAACTGAAAAAACAATGATTTTTCAAAACAGATAATTATTTGTTCGGTTAGTTTTGGGCTCAAAACGCCAAACATATAAACGAGAAAAAGTGCAAAAAATAAGAATAACTAAACATTTGATTCTCTACTTATTCGATGAGTTTTAACGAAATGCAAGTCTTAAGACAATAAAAGTCTAACGAATAAGAAATAACAGTTAAGTCTATGATTAAACATTACAATTGGAGTTACTGTAAATGTTAGGCGTATAGAGTGTTCCTGCTAATATTTATTCAATTTTTCTTCTTTTTCATTAATTATTTGATGGAATCTAATACTATAACCAAAGGAATTACTATAGGTGTAGTCAATAAAATAAAGTAATCTTGGTGAATTACTAAAGTTTCCGCGCAATACAAATACTAAGCTTTAATATAAATATAAAATAAATAATACATTTATATTTGAAACAAATTTACTCATTTTTTATTTATTTAAACTTAATGGACAAAAAATCTACTTTTATAATTTTAAGCTAAATTTAAAATTTATGCAAAAAATATATAATTTTTAGTTTAAATATAAAAAACAAATATTTAAGTTGAATTAAAGTAAGAAAAATTTCTTATAATATTCAAAATATTTAAGTATTTTTTTAATTAATGTATATTTGAAAACAGTTTAAATAATTTATTATAATTTTTTTTTAAATATTTGTTCGGAAAAAATATCAATTTAACTAAACTTATTAAATGTAAGCCAAATATAATTACTGTTAATTTTAGCAAGAAACAACTAACAGTAAGTTGTATTAGTGTAATATTATTTGGCCATTACTTCGAGAGCTATATTAATCTAATCCAAAAATAAATAAATATTTAGGGAATCATTGGCCGGAAACTGAATAGAAACGGAAATATTAATTCAAAAACTCTTGTTTTGTCAGCGAAAGTCATCTAAACTAATGGTTTTATTATTGTTATTATTTTTCTTAATCAACAGAATGGCTAAGTTTTTGCATTAACTCTAATCCTGTGCTCTATATATACACTGAAGTGTTTGTACGACTAAATAGAGTTGACTGTAAGTCGGGAGCCGAGAGTGTGAGTCTCGAGCTTCTGATCACAGTCTCGACTCAATATTCTAGTCTCGAGTCTCGAATCCAATTCAACTAATTCTAGTCTTTTGTAGAAATTCTTTTTATTCGATTCATTAAACCCTCGAATGCCTTAATTCTTAATATAGATTATGTTGTCTTACATTAACTCGTATTTTGCGCTACAATTCATTCAAACAATTAATTTTATTGGAATTTCTATCTGAAATACATTAAACAATTGATTGCAAGTTATCATTCATAACAAAAAATCATTATTTGTTATATAAAAGACATTTCATAACAATTCAGTTGTTATGTCAATCATTCAAAACAAAAGGTTCGCTAAACTTAAGTTATATTCAAAACCGAATTTATTTTCTATACATATACAGAATAATCAGTATATAGCGAACTGAGAATTAATTCAATTCGGATTATAAGCAAAAAGTCAATACAAATACAATTAAACTAATGTCTAAATCCGTGTTTGAATACAAATGAAAATAATTGAAGAACAAAATAATTTAATTCAATTTTTATCATATTAAAACAATTTAATTATTAAAAAATTATTATTCGAGAATAAATTACAATTGAAATTAAACACATTGTTTAAAACTTTACAATATGCTCTTGTACAAATTTAATGCTTTCTGCTTTCTCTCTCTCTCTCTTTCTCTCTCTCTCTCTCCCTCTCTCTCTCTCTCACTCTCTCTTTCTCTCTCTC
>JAQFXP010002551.1:0-14779 GCA_034693685.1 Belba bartosi | reverse complement strand
TATTTGAGATAATTTTGTTTATTCATAATATAAAATTAACTTTTAAAAACTAAATCCTTAAATTATTTATTATAAATATTTGATATTTTTGCCATATTTTAAAAAATATTTACAACTAATAATTTAAGATAAATAATTATAATTTATTTACACTAATATTTTAAATTTTACAAAATTATAATTAACATAAAATAACGTCAGGTTAACATTTATTATTAATTATTAAATTTTACTAATTATCTTTTATCAGATTAGTATAAATAATTATTAAATTTTTTAATTACAACTACTAAATTAAAACAATTTTATTTAGTTAAACAAATCTAATTTTGGGATTGTTTTCGTTACCGTATTATGTCGTAAATTATAATTAAAATTTTAAATATCGATCAAAATTGTCATAATTAATATTTATAATATTTTATATTTTTATATAAAAACGTTGTTTAAAATTTAAGTTAAAAAATTAACAAATCTAATAT
Source organism: Belba bartosi (assembly GCA_034693685.1). Classification (NCBI taxonomy): domain Eukaryota; kingdom Metazoa; phylum Arthropoda; class Arachnida; order Sarcoptiformes; family Damaeidae; genus Belba; species Belba bartosi. Next base: position 14,297 of record JAQFXP010002551.1, on the reverse strand, counting down.
TGAAAATAATTTACAATAATTTTAATAATTTTAAATAGGTTTGTTTTTATTTAAAATTTAGATTTTAAAAACTACAATAAAAACTAAACTGTAATATTTTAATTAACATTTAGGAAATAATTGTTGGATTTTTTTGAATTAATTAGTAAAAATTTCTGTGGTCTGCGAATTAACATGTTACCATAAATATATTTGAATTATTAATTTAATATATAAATAAAATAAAATAAATTAAATTACAGTTTTAAATACTATTGATTAAAAATTATATATAAAATAATAAAAGTATAAATTGTTGGAAAATATCAAATTGAAGTTATCCAAAAAGTTTTTTTTATAATTTAATTCTTATTAATATTTATGAAAAATTTATATGTCTAATAATTAAATAAAAGTTAAAAATTTTAATTTTTATCGTTGATAATAATAATTAACTAAAACCGTAATTATGTTTAAATCAATAAATTCAATATAAAGTAGAATCAATATGTCAAATTTTTATTTTATATTTTTGTTTTATTTAAAATATAGGTTACAATCTCATATAATAAATTAAAATTTTAAAATGTTTTAAAAGTTTAATATTATTTTTAAAAATTATTTAGTTATTTAAAATATTTAAATTATTAAATAAATAAAATTAATTTATTTTTATTAAATAACAAAAGTTTTTGACAAATTAATTTGAATTTGTTTATTAATATATTTCATTTTATTGTACAATGCTCTTTTAATTGTTTATTTGTTTTAACTGGACAAATATTTTAAAAATTATAAAATTTTTCATTTTAGAACATAAAGATTTTAACCTGACATTTTTTGGTTAGTTTTTAATTATTTTCTTGTATAAGATATTTTTTATTAAATAAATTAAAACAAACATGTAATGTATAATATTTAATAAAAACTTTTAATTTTTTCACTTATTTATTCCACATTAAAAAACTAATTTTAGTAAAATGTATTATTTCAATGACTGAGATAAACTGTTTGATATTTTTATTATTAATATATTAGTCGTTTCGTTAAGCTAATTTGTGTTAAATACGTATCTGTAATCAAATAGCCCAAAAACATATTTATTTTCTGATTTTTGTAAAATTTATTTTTATAAAATATTATTGTGAAATTCAGAATTGAAACAATTTAAAATTATTCAAGTTTAGTTGAGTTTTGTTTAGTAACAATTCCGAAGTGGTAAAAGTAGTAATATATTTACTGTTCAAAGTAGTAAAAAAAGTAGTGCTTCGGAACACAAATGAAAAATAATAAAAATATTAAAAATTAAATTCAAAAATGATAATTTTAAAATAATTGTTTTTATTTAAAATTTATATTTTAAAAATTACAATAAAAACAAAATTAATATTTTAATTAACATTTAAGAAATATTTGTTAGATTTCTTTGAATTTATACGTAAAAATTTGTATGATCTAACGCCTTTCCATTAAAATATTTAAATTTTTAATTTAATAAATAAACTTAAAAAAATTAATTAAATTACAGTTTCAAATAATATTGATTTGAAATTATATATAAATTTTCGAATAATAAAAGTATAAATTTTGGAATTTTTATATTATAAGTAGTTTTAAAAATTTATATGTTTAATAATTAGATAAACATAAAAAGTTTTAATTTGTTAATATAAAGTATTTGTTAAATTTTTTAATTTTAAATTTTAAAAATATTAAACAGTTTGATTTATTAACCATTTTTCTTATATTATGCTAATTATATTAGTTTAATATTTATAAACTATACAACAAATTTGATTTTAATTATTATTTAATTTCAATAGTTTTTAAAATTAATAAATATTATTTAATTTTAAAAATTTTCAAATTAAATTTAATTAATATTTATATTATATTTAAAACAAATTACAAAAAACAAAATAACTTAAAAAATATTTAATTATTTTTATTAAAATTTTAAGAAAAATATATATTAATAACTTATTTATTTGTTCATAATTATTTATGGTTTCCGAATAACAGTTGGCCCCTATTGTGGCAACTTAATCTGCCACAATTTTTTCAAAAATTCATTAAAAATTTATCTTCAATTCAAAATATCTGAGATTTCATGACATCCTCACAAATATATTTGAGTTTTATTTATCGTTGTTTTGGCTCAATTATATTAAATCAATTAATTTTTATTAATTAAAATATAAGGTTATGTAAAGAAATCCTGCCATCGAAGGCGATTAGGGAATTTTATTTTGATCAGTATATTTTAGTGCTTTTATTAGATTTGCATGAAAAAAGTTAACTTTCTCTCAAAACGTTGTGTGTTTTAGTGAAAATAACAAATAAGGAGAAAATTATTCGCATATATTTGTGTTATAATTGGATAAGAGTTAGCAAATTATAAACTGGCAGGTTTTTCAGCCAACAGCAAAATTTTATATTCAATTCAAACCTGATTTTGTCTTCTGATATATTATATATAAAAATGTGATGTTAAACATTTTATAGAAACTTAATACAGAAATAATAATATTTTTTTACATTAATTTTTTTAAGTTTGTGACAGACATTTTAAAATGCCTGTCACAAACTCACTATAAATATTGTAGAAATTTAGTTTTAAATAACATTATTTTTTCTATAAATAAAATAACAATTGTTTGCAATATCAGTTGTTTTAATTTGGATTTGATTTGATTTGATTAAAATGATAAAAGAAAAGTTAAATAATAATAAATTTAATTTATTATTAAATCAAATAATACTTAATAAAAATCTTTAAAAAACATACAATCATTTATTAAACAGTGGCAGTGAATTAGAAATAGATTGTATTAGTGACGGTGTACATAATTCATACACTGAATTAGATTATGAATCTGAAGAAGAATTGGCTAAAGTCAGCAAAATACCCGAAAATATTCTAAGTGGAATTTGTTAAAAATAGATTTAATGATTATACAGATAACAAAGAATATATTGCATATATTGTTTTTTTTATACCCGAGTGGTGTCGGTGAAGGCTGCATTCGAATTAATAAATATATTGATTAATCTGAAAAAATTTAGAACTGTAGTTGGCGTAATTTTATATATAATATATCGGCAAAACAATTTAATTTCTAATATAAAAAGATTAGAATTTATTAATAATTTAAGTTTGATTTTATGTAAAAATTATGTCAAAAAAAATCAATAATTCAAGAATTAGCCGAGAAATCAGACGTTTAATATATAATATATATAATTTGTCACCGGTAATGGCAAACTCAGATTTGTTACATAAACAAAAGTGCGTCGAAAAGATGTAAATCATGTAATGAACTTTTCTGTAATGATTTACATTAATGAATATATTGTTCTAAATGTGACAATCAAATTGATTATTTAAACAGTGACTAAAATATTTTCTAAAATTTTTTAAATATTAACAATTAAAAAATTTTAAATAATTATTTATATGTAAATATACGGCAGCTTAAGCTGCCGTATAATTAGTAATAAATTATTGTCATTAATTGATTAATATATTTATTAATTTGTTATAAAAATATTTGTTTAAAAAAATTTAAAGTTATATAAATAAAATGTAACAAATATTAATTTGCTGCCACCTGAATTTTAATTCAATTATTTTCACCTAAGGGCCCAACCGTTAATGGATTGCTTATTCAGTTACTATTTATTTGCTGTTTTAATGTAACAAAATAAAATTTATATAATAATTATAAACGTTAATATTTTTGCAATAATGTGTTTGGTGAGCTAAAGTTACGGTTCGGTCGCCCACAATTAAATTGATTTGTTTAAAAAGTGAATTTAGCAAACTATTTACAGAAGCAACCTTTTTCCAATCATTTAATGCTACTTTGGTGTTCATAGGTTTTGAAATAGAAACTTTTAAACGTATATAAACAATGTTTTATCAAATAGAATATATTCATATTTTACTGACAATAAGCTAAATTCAATAAATGATTTTGAATATAAAGTTGATGTTGGACGATGTTCTGAATTTATGTCAGTTTCAATAGTAGCCTGTGCAGGAGGAATTGCAAAGATATTAAATTCACTCAAAGAAGTTACATTAGACAATTTATGTATTGCAGGCATTAAATTTTGCAATTTTGACGCCTTGATAATAACTTAATAAATGACATAATAAGTGACTTAAAGCATAAATTTAATGCATTTATTTATAAAATATACTTACTTCTTAGTTTACAAAATTTATATTGTTGTTTAAATAAAAATCTATTTAATTTATTTTTAATAAAATTTTTAAAAAGTAAACTAACAAATTATACAAGATATTCAAATAATTATTGAACTAAATGTTATATTCACTAAATCAAGACAAATGAAATATTATTATATTACAACAATAATTTTATTATTTTTAATAATATTTATTACACTTTACAATATTTTAATTACAGTTGATCAAAGATTTAAAAAAAAATTTAAAGTTTATTTTATATTATGGTTGGTAATAAATATATTTAAAACTAAATTTTTCAACAAACAAATAATACTTTATTAGGGCAATTAATTAATTTTTTTTGTCAAGTAAATTTCAAGTCAATGAAAAGCTAGCGTATTTTTTATTTTTATTTTTTATAAAAATAAAATAATTTATTTTATTAATAAAGTGAAAATATTTTAATCGTTTTACTTATATCACGAAGAATTCAATATCTATTATTGTAATATCAAGTAAAAATTAAGTTTTTTATGTACAACGCGACTAATAATTAAAAGTTCTATTTTAATAGAGAAAAAATTTTAAAACCTTTATTAGAATTTATTAAAATAATAAATTAATATAAAAATATACATTTTTAAACTATTTAAAATACGCAGAATTTATATATTATAATTAAACATTAATTTTTTTTAATTGCTATAGAAATATTGTTGTAAAAAATCATTTAGAAAATATATTTAAAATTTTAATAAATATTATTTTAATTATCCGTAATTAAAATTAAACAATAATCGTTTAAAAATTTATAAAAAATATTCAAATTTAATTGTACATCAAATATATTGCGAAGTATAAATTTAATATTGAAAAAATATTTAAAATAAAATTTTAAACTTTTTAACGTTTGGTTTTAGTGATTTGATGTAGTTTTTGTCAAAACAAATAAAAAATTATTTTTATTAAAATAAATTTTTATTTAAAAAAAAATTATCGTTATGATTAAACCAAAATTATTCGTTATTTTTTATTCTTAAAATATATAAAATGTTTAATATTTATTTACAGTTTTAAAAATTTGTTATAAATTTTCATCATTGAACAAAATAATTAGTTTTTAAAAATTATATTAATAATATAATAATTAAATGATTAAATATTTATGCATTAATTATAATATACAACTAATTAAATTTAAACTCAATTGTTTATCGAATTTAACAATTTGTGTTTTAAAATTTTAAAAATTATTGAAATTATTATTCACTCATTTTTTATACATTAAACTTTTATTTAAACTGCAATTTTTCAAATCTATATTTTATATTTTTAATTATTTTTGTGTTTTTATATAAATTATAACAAACAAAAAGTTTAAAGTTTTTGTGAAATTCTAGTATTGAAAAAATTATTTATAATTATTTTTGGAAAATATGATTAATTTTTAAACTGTAATTATATATTAAAAAGTAAATATGATAATGTTGTATATATTTTATATAAAACATTTGGATTGAAACCCGAAGTAATTTAATATATTTTAACATTTTAAAAATTGTATAAAAATTATGTTAAAATGTAAACTTATCTAAATCCATTTTGTTAATATTATTTTTGTAATAAATTATATTAATTTCAAAATAGATTTAATTTAAAATTACTGAATAAATTTTAATTTAAAGATACCTTAATTTACAATTAATAAAATATATTATTAAATTTGGCATATTATTTTGTAATTCAGATTATTGTACAAAAATAAAATAATATTTATCATTAAAATTTTAATTAAATTACGTTACAGACAAAACTTAAAATAATTAGAACAAACTTTATCTGACAAGCGGTCAGAACAAGATTCAAATTGAATAAACAAAACTAATAAACGTGATGCTAACAAATTGATTTCTCAAAATATAAAATTATATATATTTTATTTATAATTATTTAGACTTTAATTTAGATATAAATTATTTTTAATAAATTAAAAAAATTTTTTTAATAAATTAAATTAATGATTGTTTTATTTAAAAAAGACAATAACTGTTATATTCTAAACTGTTTTGATAATATGTATATATAGTTTTGATCTGGCGTTCCCCATTAATTTTGATAGAATTATTTTAATGGAACCAAAATACTAATTTAAAAAAATTATTTCTCAAATGATATACTTATAAAATATTAATTACTTATTTAAATAACTTTAATTATATTAACAAAATTTATTTTAATTTTTACAGATTATAATGCTATTCATTAAATAACACGTTATTATTTAAATAAAATTTATTGTACTAAAGCATAAAATCTAAAAACAATTTAATTAAAATAATTAAATAAATAATTAGCTCGTTTTCAACGCCTCCAAATACAATTTTTAACTTTTGTGTTAATAAATTAAATAACAATTAAAAAATTTAATACAGCTTAATTTGATAATAAAATATTATTTATTTAAATAAATCTAATAAAATTTTTATATTTAGAATTGTATTGAATAAATGCAGTACAAATTTATTTAAAAAATCACTCTATAATAAAATTTAAAATTAAAAAATTATTTAAATTATAATGTTTTATTAATTTTAACTTTAATTAACATTTTTATTAAAACAATAAAATATGTTGAACCGCTCTTTATTCTAAAATTCTAAAGTTTTCGAATACATTGACTTTATTTGAATTTCTACACTATTGTTATTTAAATGTTTTTTTTATTTCTATTAATAAAATGTTTTTTAATGCAAATATCTAAGTTTGTTTAAAGTAAGTTTTAATTTTGTCAAACCATTTCAAACACTTGATAATTTATTTACGCAATAAGTGCACAGGGTCATTTAATGTGTAATTATTGTAATATTTATTTACAATATATAATAATGTAATATTCAATTTTATTCGTTTTTATGTTAATATAATTAATTTTATTTTTATATTCGCATTAGTTTTTGAATTTGATAATTTTTGCTATAATATATTTTCGAATTAATATAAATATTCTTTTTCTTGTAAAAAACAAAATATAATAACTAATGGATAAATTAAAAATAAATTAAATTATTATTAAACTGTCATATTTACTTTTATTTATATTTATATTTACAAACAAAATAATTTAAAGTTTTTTGGGAAATTCTAGAAACTAAAAATTTATTTATATTTTATTTGCAAAATAAAGATTTATAATTTTTTTTTAATTAATAAAAAAAGTAGTTTTAATGAATTATAATATTTAAAAACTTGCTATCATCTTTTATATTTTTTCAAGTATTAATGTGAAATTATGTTTAAAAATGTTCAAAAATATATTTAAATTATAAAAAATTAAATTTATATAAATATTTTCTCGAATATGTAATAAAATCCATAGATTTAAATTCTAAAATTAAATCAAATTTAAATATAAATTATATTTTGTTTTAAACCAATATAATATAAATCGATATTTACTAATATTAAAATTATTTTTTAATATTAATTACAATTTATTTTTAAAATATTATAATTAATTGTTTTTATAAGTATACTTTATAAATTTGAAATAACATCAACATAAATGCAATATTACTAATTAAATTTTGTGGGAACATCTCATAACTTATAATGGTTTATTTACACTTTATTTTTTTTAATAAACATACATAAATTTTTGTTTAAATTGTAATAAAATTTGCCTAATCTTGTAAGCCAAATAAACTTTTTTTGTTTAAAAAAAATAAACAACAATTTAAAAAATTATTGCAGTAATTTTTAAATTAATAAAATTAAATTTAAATAAAAAAACATTTATTATTTAAATAAAAACAACAAAATAAAGCTAAATTCTTTAACTTAATTTAGAATATTAATTTTGTCATTAAAAAATGCATTTTATTTTGAAAATTAATTAATAGAAATTATAATTTAAAAATAAAAATAGCAAATAGGCAAAAATTATTTACTTTATAATTATAACTAAAACATAATATACATTAAATTATAAATACTAATTTTAAAATGGAATTTTTAATTATTATTAAATATATCATCTGTTTATCAATCTGTTTAGTATTTAGCAAAAAAAAATATAAAACAATAAATAAATAAACAAAAAGTAAATATATAAAATATCAATTAATTATACTGATAGAATAAATTATTTTTATTTATTATTAACAAATGTAATAATAATATTAGCAAAGGCTTCACAATAAAAATGTTTTTATATTAATAAATTTAAAATAATAAAATATAAGTTTAAATATTTATTTGTCATTAGTTTAGTTATTTAAATATAATTTTTTATAAACTTTGTATTTGATTCAATCTTTTGCTAGTACAGGTTAACAAAATATTAAAGTAAAGGATTTTAAACTTAAATAACTTTTTTATTTTTATATCAAATTTAATTATGTTTTTCAATTTGTGAGCCCTTATTATAGTAGATTTTACGTAATCTTTTCGGTTACGACTTTAATGCCTTATTAATGTCGTTTTGCGGCACTTTCTTAACCGCACCTATTATTGCTTTTTTAAGGCCGCGAATTGTTCTCACTTTTGATTTTTGGATAATGTTTTTGAAATAAACCCAAAAATAAAAATCGAGTGGAGCCGCATCGGGACTATTCGGCAACCATTTCTCCGGAAGAATAAACGGGATTTTTTTTGTTTAAGAAAATTAAGTGTCATTTTGGCCGTATGAGAAGGAGCCGAGTCCTGGTAGAACAAATAGTCACCATTTGGGTATAGTTTGGGTATGTCTTCTCGTATAAATGGTGCCAAAACACGCTTAATATAGTAGTCAGAGTTGACCTTTGCTCCCGTCTTCACAAACCGAACTTTAGTGCAACCGTTTGTCGAAATCCCGATCCAAACCATTACACTTTTCGGGTGTGAACTATGAGTTGACGTTTCAAGTGTTGACTTGTTTTGACCTCTTGAACAATATTGCACTTTTGTTTTACCGTTTGTATTGTCAAGATAAAACCATGCCTCATCAGAGGATATGATTTTTGTCCATCTCTGACCTCTCAATGTTTGGTGTAGAAACCACGATCGACGGTACCGTTTTTCCACTGCTTTTGCACTCAATGCCTGTCCCTTCGGTTTTTTAACTAACTTTTTGTCTAAATCTTTGTTGATTTGATAACAAACCACTTGTTGGATTGTGTTCAACCGTTTGGCCATAATTATCTGCGTCACTGGGTTTAGATTTTCGGTCATTTTCTTAAGTGACAATAGCTTCGACTTATTTAATACACTTTTTCGGCCCCTGTTTTTGACTTTATTTATCACATTTTGATTATTTTCACTATTATTTTTAATCTTTGATATTGTACTTAAATTCACATTAATTTTCTGATTTTTAAAATATTTAATTATCACTAAATAAGACCAACGAAGCTCTAAGAACACTTTAATCTTAGCCTTAACTTAGGGACTCAGTCGCGGCGCCATTATTGTTGACAAAACTATTTATTGCTTTTCAAATGATTTTGTTTATCTTAATGACTCGACTTAATTAACATAATTTATAATAGTTTTTAATCAATTTAAAATTCTTTACTTTAATATTTTGTTAACCTGTAGTTGAAAATTTTTTTAATTTATTTAATAAAAATTATAATTTTTTGCAACATACAAATTCTGTTGTTATTTAATCAATTTATATATAAAATATACATTGTGAGCAATTTATTAATATAAATTAATAAAATATTAAATAATCATATAAAAATATATTTATTCTTTATTAATATTAAAAAGTAAATTTTTAATCGAAAATTAAAACAATTGTTAATATTAAATGCTTTGTTGTGTAATTAATTACATATATATTTTTTGATGCTATATTTATTTAATATTAATAAAAAATAAATTTGTTTTAATCTTTTATAAATATATACAACAGTTAATAATTAACAATTAAAATTTTATATATTTGTTTTATTTTTGGTTAAAATTTTATTCAATTATAATTTTATTTTTTACTCAATCAAAATTCAATATTAATTATTATTTTTAAAAATCTATTATAGATTGAACTTTACATATTATTAATAATCATTTACATATTCATTTTAAATAATAATTATTGCACTCAAACATAAAACTGTAAAATGTTTATATTTTTTGAAAAATATTCAATAATTAATATTGTCAATAATAATTTGGAGTCTAGCAGCTACCAATAATATTTAAAATAACAATTTTATCAATTTTAATTTAATTATTTTAAATGTGTTTGTTTATTCTTATAAAAATTTAAAAATTTATAATTGTTGACTTTAATAATTAATTTTATCTTTAATAAATTTTTACCCAATAATAAATAAAAATATTTATTTTATTTTCTGACCATAGAATACAATTAATAAATTAATTGGGTTAATTTAATTTATATATAAACCATTAATTTAATTTATATTAAATAATATAATTATCGGAATAAAATGTTAAATTAATAATAAGTTTATTTTTAATTTAAAATTTACTTTTATTTATAAATTTGTAAATGATATTTAATTATTTTAGTTACAATAGATATGGTTTAACAACAATTAATTTTAAATTAATTGTTTATATTTAAACATAAATTAGATAATTATGAAAACAATTTATTTAGGATTAAAATTTATATTTTAATAAAAATTATAGTTAAAAATAAATTTAAATTATTATTTAAATGATATATTTTGCGTAAACGGTCTAAATAGTAATTGTTATATTTACGTTTTAAACTATAATAGTAATTTATTGGTTTTATAGATTAAACTCCATTTTGTTAATATTAAAATTTTGTTAAAAAATTGTCTCATAAGTCATCCAGTTAATTTTATGTTTTATTAAATATATTTTTAAAAATTCAAATTTATAATTTGATAACTACACTATTGTACAAGCTGAATTTATAATTAATTAATTAAAATTAAAATTAACATTTAAATGCCTATATAATTAATTTAATCTAAAAATTTGCAATTTTTTTCTGTAAAATTACAGATAAATAAAAATATTAAATTTGTTTAATGTAAAATTTTAAGCTAATTTAAAGAGATTTTTTACCAATTTAAAATAACTGAATTAATATTTAACAAATTTTAAATTATTTTTTAAATTTATTCATACATTTTTAAATTAATTTTAAATATTTTTTTTATAAATTCAACTTGTACAATAGTATAGTTATCAAATTATAATTTTAAATTTTTTAAAAAATCAATTTGAATGTTTCTAAAATTTTTAATTAGTTTGAATAAAAGTAGATAATTAATATAAAAAACTTATATCCAATTATTAATTAAATTTTTTAAACAGAACTTTAACTGAATTAAATAAATTTTATTACAGTTTGAAATAATTCTTAATATTAAATATTTATTTTTATTTATTAATATTTCATTGCTTTCGAACTTTATTTTAAGAAACAAATATTTAAATAAAATTTTTTAAAGTAACTTTACTTGCTACATAATTTTTAAAAATTATTTTATTTTTCAAGAAATTTTTTTAAATTGTTTAGATTTGACTAAATCTAATACTTTATTTTAATTTCTACTAATATTTGTATATTAAAATATATGTTCAATTGTTTAATTTTTTAAACTTAAAACATTGCAGAATTAATTTTTGATAATGCTAACCAATTGCTAAATTAAAAATTCGAAGTTATAATCTATATAGAATTTTTGTTTATTTATTACAATTTATTATTTATTTTATATTTTATATATGAATGACACAGAGCAATAAGATTCTATCTCTGGCAGCAAACACAACATAACAAAGCAAAGGGGCAACACATGTTTCAATACTTTTAATTACTTTAAAACTAAAAAATATTGAATAATTAGCGCGCAAATGCGTTTTGTATTGTTTATAAAATATTAAAACAACTTATTATTAGTTAAAATGAATACTACTTTTATTAATCAATTAAATCAAATTTCAAACAATTTGCCTAATAAAAGAACATTATTTGATGTTATAAATAGTGAATTTAATATAAAATCAAATAAAAAATGAATTAAGCGAAAACGACATCCAATTTGTTGGGAAAAAAATTATAATAAAATATTGTATAATTCAGTAAGAAAATAAATATTTAAATTAAAAAATATATTATTATTCAATAATTAAAAAATACTTTAGGGAAATGCCTATATTAATGCAAACGGCAAAGAAACTAACGAAAAAGAATTTTCAGAAGTAATTCAATGTTGTTATAAAGAATGTTTTAAACAAGTTTCAGTAGAAAAACAAAAACTTTCTTTTAACAGGTATGATTTATATAATAAAACGTGCTTTAATTCTGTTATTTGATTCTTTAAATATTTAGATTTATTTTAGTTAATTTATTTAAAAATTATTTTTTTAAAGTTATCATTTGTTTAATTTTTAAAATCAAATTTTAATAATTATTAAATTAAGTTTAAATTATTCTTTAGATTTTATGCATTAAGTGATTGGAATTTAAAAAGTATTTATTTAATGTCATTAATTACGAGAAGTGAAAATCAAAGTAATAAAAATGGAAAAAATGTTTGGCAATATAATTACAAATGCGATGGATTTAAAATTAAAGTTTGTCAAACATTTTTATTAAAATTATATAAATTTAGTAAAAGAAAATTCCAAACAAATTGTAAAAAAATTATTAATAAAGAAATAATTAGTGAGAAAAGAGGGTCTAAATTTAGTGTTAATAAAATTAAATATAAAGTTTGGGATAAATTTAATTTATTTTTAAAACAATTTCCAAGTAAAACATCTCGGTACAGATCTAACAAATCTGACAAATTATTTTTTTTAATTCAAAATTAACTGAATATAAATTATACAATTTATTTATTAATTATTATAAAAGTATAAATAACTCAAATCTTAAATTATCATTTCTTACATTTACAAATTATTTTAGAACTAATTGTAATTATGATTTTAAATCTTTTCGTAAAGATGAATGTGATTTTTGCGTTTAAATAAAAATAACATAGAGAAAACTAGCGAATATAATAACCATTTAAATAATGTAGAATGCCATAAAATTTTTAAAAACAATTTAATTAATAATATTAATAATATTTGTATTGAATCAGACTATTGCTCTAATAAACCTTTTTCTGTACTTACAAATTCAGAATATTTTTATAAACGTTCTTTGTATTTATATTTAGCTAATTTTTATGTTTATAAAACTTTAAATTCTAATAAAATGTCTTTTATTTTTAATTCTTTAGAAGGAGAATTTAAAAAAGGAGCTAATTCAATTAGTACATATTTATATTATGTAATTGATTTTTTACAAAAAAATAGTAATTTAGATGATATTAATAGATTAGTTTTTTTAAGCGATTCAGCAAGTGGACAGAATAAAAATTGGATTATGATTAAATTTTCAATTTTTATTTCAATTTTATTAGATAAAAATATTAGCCACGTTTTTCCTATTAGAAAGCATTCATATAGTATTTGTGATACAAATTTTGGAATTATTAGCAAAAAATTTAAAACTAAACAAATAATAGAACAACCGAATGATTATTTAGAATTAATTAATGATTGTAAAATTTTTAAAACAATTAAAATCGCAATATTAGATATTAATAAATTGTTAAAAAATTTTATTAAAATTGATAAAACAATTAAAATAACAAAAATGCATAGAATCGATTATGAACCTAATGGTAATGTTATTTTTTCTAATAATTATGACATTAATAGAAATTCCAAAACGGTTAATTTATTAAATACAGAAATTGATATTATTAAAAAATGTTTTAATTTAATTACTAAAGCGCAAAAATCAACTATATCTATTGAAAAAATTAAAGATATTAAAAGTCTTTTAAAATATTTAAAACCAGAAAATAAATTATTTTATGACAATTATTTTTTTAATTTAAAAAAATAGAAATAAATTAATTCAATTTGTAAAATTATTAATATTAATTATTAAATTGTCAATTTTTATTATAAATTCAAATTAATTACACAATTATATTGATACTTAATTATTATTAAATTTTTAAAAAATAATTAAATAATTTTTTATTACCGCTTATTAATTGTTTCAATATAATTATTAATTTTTTTATAAATATTTTTTAAATATTAATAAAATGCACCAAATATT